>JABLTG010000258.1:0-18608 GCA_016618085.1 Neovahlkampfia damariscottae | reverse complement strand
TTTCTCTGATGATATGTTGGGATATTCTTCCAATATGTTTTAAAACAGAACCACCTGGGATATACCATAAAGGAGTTACCTCCATATGTGATTGATTCATCCAATTCATATCTTCTTCATGTTTTGTGACAAAACCAAAATCATCTTTATTTGGTAACTCAATTCCATCCAATTCAAACATCAACTCAGGTGTTTTTTTTATTCTTGGAGATGGTGTTGGTAAATCTGATGGTAATAATTGAGGTATATTCAATGATTTTAATTTTTCTTCGTCTTCTGATTCGTCACTTGGTTCAGAGTCACTTGTAACTAAAGACATTCCACTAATTGAAATTTCAAGTAAATTGTCACCCTTAAATGAAGTTTCTGTATGAATTCCATTTAATGTACAAGGTGAAAATAAGTTCATTGAAAAACATAAAGATGAATAAATATCATGATAAAAAGATGAAATTGTTTGATTCAATTTATCAGATGATTTGATAGTAAATATTTTCTTCAATATAATATTTTGTAAATTTGAAGTTGTATTTTTGAGAACATCTGAGTGACAATTAAAAAAAGATATTCCTAATCGTTGAATTCAAAAAAAAATCAATTTACCTTCTGGAGCTATTTTATCCAATAGGGTTGCCATATTGTCTTCATCAGTATCATCATCAATTTCAACAATATATGCTTCATCACTTGAATCATCACCATACTCTTCGTCAAGTGTACTCGGTGAAGAAGGACTATTTAAATTTTTCTAAAAAAAGTCAAAAATTTAAAAATGTGTGTTACATGAAATTCACTTAATGATTGAATGGTTTGTTGAGTTTTCACCATTTCATGATCTTCTTCATCAATAACTTCTAAAGTTCTTGAAAAATTCAAAGGATGAGGAGTTGGCAAAGGAGCCAATAAACAAGCAGTCACAGAAGCAGTAGCAACAATAAACAAATTACCAACTGAAATATCATATTTCAAATTAAATGCACCATTGAGACCATAAATTTTCATTTTGTAAAGCAATTGCTTATTCAAATCATTTTCCATAAATGGTAAAATATCTGAAACTTGAGTTGCATTCAACTCTCCATTTTTATTTTTTTTTGATCTCATAATTCTTGATTCTAATGACATCACTTTTGAAAATTGAAGTTCTTTTGGAATTTCAATGGTTGATATGATTACTTCTGGTACTTCTTTCTTTTTACATGATCTGCATTTTTTCAAATCCATTGTGAAAGGACTATCTTTTGTATTATAAGGAACATGACACATTCTACAGTCTTTTGTTGTTTTTTCAGTTTTTTCAACAATAATAGCAGCAGTTCCTACAGCAGATAAAATACATAAATCTTTTTGAAATGAGCAACTTTCTCTGTAACCAATCACGTGAGTGCATTCCAATGTTTTTGCATGATTTTTGATTTCTTCTCGAAGTTCATTCCACCATTTGTCTTTTAATTTTGTGAGAGCAATTGTATTTTTTTCATCTTCAAGTAATTTGACAGATCTAGCTGTCACAACAGATCCAATTCTTTTTATCCTTTTTGAGTCAAATTCTAACAAAGTTGATAAGATGATTTCATTTCCAAGTTTTGAAAGGATAGCTTTTTTTGAGTTGACATCAATGCTAATAGGTGATGAGCCTAATTCTTCGTCTCCTTTTGTGACAATTGATAAATTTGGTCGATCATTGTCCATCAAACAAACAGTTCCAAGACCTCTGACAACAATATTGTCTTCTTCGAGATCAAAATGTTCTTGATATCCAAATATAGCATTGCCATGATTTTCTTCAGTTTTCTTTCCAATTTGCCTTCTCATTCGTCTTTAGAAAAAATTAAATTGAGAAAAATTTGAATTACCCTGACATTTCGTATAACGTGGTTTGTCTTTCGTTATTTGACTTCGTGCTGGAACGAAAATTGTCTAATAAAGTTTTTTATCAAAGTTTTTTTTTTTTACCTCTCCAATTATATTCTGGATCTTCATCTATCAAAACTTCTTCAACCATTTTGATAGAAGTGAAGTAAAATGAAGGTGGTAAGATGCATTCACTGGGTACTTTGTAAAAAATTAAGTCGTTTTTTTTTATGCTCACTTGATGCAAAATGTACACTTGCAGATGAATCTTTGAAAGGATTCAAATCATCCATCCATTCAACTTTTACAACAACATATAATTCACCTCTTATTCCTTGAAAAGAATCTAAAATTGGAAGCCAACCTTGTAACGTAGACACTTCTCCTGTCAAAATATTTGGATCAATGAAAACAAAACCAATTATTTGGTCAGAGGTAAAAACATCCTAAAAATATTAATACAACCTTAAATAAATAGTACATGATCCCAAACACTTTTGTTTTTTTATATAAATTTTGTTTTTTTTTTTTGTTACCTTATTTCAATCACACTGTCTTGAAAATATGATATATCTTGAATTTCAAATCTACTTGAATGATTCCAAGTTGGTGAAAGTGATTTATGAACGATATTTGTGCTGGCAAAATATTTATCTCCAAAATTGATCTTTTCTTTTTTTAGTTTTATTTTTGAGTTACTTCAACATAAGCATCAGTTGTGTCTTGAGATAAATCCATAATAGGTAAATTTCTGGCGCTCACAACTTTTATTTTGATAATCGCCACCATCTTCAACCAAACAAATACGAACCAAGATGATTGGATAATTATTTTTTAAAAAAAAAGTGAATTTATTCAAAGGATATCTGAAGATAAATTATTATTCAGAATTGATAAGAAAAAGTTAAAAAAAATCAGCATCTTTTGATTAAAGTTTTAAATAAGAATTATGAAATCTTACATTCAAAGAAAAATTTTGGTGTCGACATTCTCATAATTTCAATTTCTTTTTTAGATATTGATTCTTGTGTACAACCTAACATATTCAAATTGTCAACACATCCCCTTATTGATTCTAAACCAATATCTGTAATGGTCAATTGCTTACAGTAGCTCATATCTAAAATTCTGATGCTTGGATTTAATAACTTTAATCCTTCATCTGAAATTTTCAATTGATTGCATCGACTCATATTCAGAACTTCAATTGTTCCAGATAGATTTTTAAAACATTCATCTGTGATTTTATCCTGATTACAACCGCTCATATTCAGTTCAATTATGCTACCTTTAAGCGATTTAAAAGCATTGTCCGTGATAAAACGACTTGAGTTTGACATATTGAGTTTTTTGATTCCAAATAGATTTTCAAAAGAGTTATCTGTAATAGTCCATTGATTACAGTTACCAATATCAAGCTCAATAATAGTCTTACTTATATGTACAAATGCTGCGTCAGTTATTGTGGTTTGATCACAGCTGTTCATCTTTAAAATTTGAATTCTTTTTAAATATTGAAATGCATCGTCGGTTATTGTTTTTTGATCACACCCTGATATATTGAGGTTTTTTATGGTCAGGTAAAGAAACTTAAAAGCTTTGTTGGTGATGGTGTTTTGATTACAACGGCTCATGTCAAGTGTGTGAATTCCTGATAAATATTCAAATGCAGAATCAGTGATTTGTTTTTGATTACAACGACTCATGTTTAATTTTTTTACAGTATTTTTTAAATTTTTAAAACCTTTGTCTGTGATATTCTTGCATCCAGTTATGTTTAAACTTGTTAAATTTTCAAAACATAACAAAACCTCGTCAGTAATCAGTTCTGGATATTTTGAGCAATCTAAATGTAACACGTTGTTTAAAATTCTCGTTGGTTTGGATTTTAAAGTGTAAAAAACAAAATTTCCAGAGTTCTGGTCTTGAAACAATTCATAGAAAAATTTACATGTTCTGGAAATTGCCAAAAAAGAATTTGTATTCATGAAAGGAACTAACGCATTGAAGTAAACATCTCTTGGTAACATCCATTGTTGAGTCATTTTTAGCGATCGGCTTTTGATTGGATAAAAAATTTTAAAATAAAATGACCACCTGTGGAATAAAAGGACTTATTTTCTCACAGTGTTTGTAATGGACGTAACTGTCACATTGGAACAAAAAATGACATTTGCTTTGAAAAAACAAAAATCATTTAATATTTTTCTTTCCAATCAACAACAAATTTCAATGGATCTCCTTTGTTGTATAAGTTCAAATTTTCCATAAATAACTCAGAAATATCGTTTGGAAAAGTCACTCCTGAAATATGTGGGGTAATCACTACTCTTTCATGATCCCATAATTTGCTGTCTTTTGGAAGTGGTTCAAACTCAAACACATCCAAAACAGCCTTTTCAATCCATTTTGATTCCAAAGCATTCAACAATGATCTTTCATCAATCACATCTCCACGACCAATGTTAATAAAGACACATCCATTTTTGCAATGATTTATTTTTTCACCTGACAGAATATGTTTCGTTTTTGAGGTAGAAGGAACAATACTTATCAAATAATCAACTTTTTACATCATTTTTTCAATCTCATCTACATCTGAAGAATCCATTTTCTTTCTGAATAATAATTGGTCAATTCTTCAACCATTTTCATTCACGTTAAATTGAAAATGAATGATGATAAACAAGTTTCTGAACAAAAAGGAGTGAAATTAGTCGAAGGAAGAAGAGTATGGGATAAAAATGTATTTTATGGAAAACAAGAAACTTGGGTTCAGAGCGAAAAAGAATTTTCAACAGACGAAAAAAGAAAAGAAAAAAAACCTCTGGAAGCAAGATCAAAAGAAATTGATTTACAAAAATTTCATGGAAAAAAAGTTGCTTTACAACCAAATGCTGAAAAAGTCAACGAAGGAGCTTTTAAATGTGAGACTTGTGAAGTTAGTTTTACTGATTCTGAATCATTCATTGAACATAGAAATTCAAAGTCACATATTAATAAATTAGGTATGTCTTTACAAGCTAAAAGATCTACTGTTGACGATGTAAAAAATAAATTAGCAAGTTTACCAAAAAAGAAAAAGAAAAAGAAACCAAAAAAAAAAGAAGATGAAGATGAAGAAGAGAATTGAAGTTCAATTATGCATGATATGGATTAGAATGAAAGAATAAAAAGTTAAATTGAGAATTTTTATTTTAAATTGCAGAGGAATTTCAACAAACTTTGAGAACCATGAAACAAATTTTATGGAAAAGTAAACTTTAATTTTCACGAAAAATTGTGACAATTTGGTGACATGAAATATAACATCAAGATGAGTTTGGAATTTTCTGTTGTAAAAAAGTTATCCATAATTATGATTCATCTTTACTGAAATCTCGCTTTTTGTTGTTTAATTCGATCATTTGGAGTTCAACTTAGAATTAAAAATATCTTTGAAATTTTGCACTGTTTTTATTTGAAACTTTTTCCAATTCTATATTTCAATACTAAAATTCGAATGTATCACTAAAATATGTCAGAATATAGAGAGAACAAGGACTATTTGTGTTTCTAGCGGAAAATTTGTTTCAAAAATCCATGGTGATTGGACAAAAAATAGACCAGTCTTATTGGGCAAAGGAAAAAGATTCTTCCATTGTCGGTTGATTGGTCAATTCTTTAAATTGTCCAATCATTTTTTATTATTTCGCTTTTGCAAACAACAGAAAAACTTCAAGATGAGAGATAAAGTAATTTGAATTAAATATTTATTAACGTATCGTATAGTGGAAAAAGAAAAGAGTTAGAAGACTTAAAAGAAAAAGAAGACTTATGAGAGCTAAAGCTAAATAAATTACAACATCAGGAGCTCTGCGGCTGATATCAATTCTATACAAATTTAAACCACTAAATGAGCTCCTTTACAAAAACATTATAGAATAAACAATTATAGTGCAAAAAATACCTCAGTTCATTTTTTTGAGAAATTAATTTTATTTTCCGAATATCTTCCATTTCATCAATTTTTGTTGAACACAATGATACTCAATAACAAGTTACTCAAAATTAAAATCGAAAAGTTTTGCTACAAATGCAGTATTCTCATTAAAACGTTGCACAATTGCCCAATCAAATCTATCCAATTAATTAAACTGTTGATGGTCAAACAACAAACAAAAACGAGCTTATGTTTACTGTTGTTACTTGTTTTTTTCACACTAACTGATGCTAGACCTACTACTTGGACTATTTACAGGGGTGACGTTTACATGCTTTGGACTCACAGGTTTTTTTTATTTTTCACTTAAACTTTGTTACAGAGCCTCAGATTTAACTCTAAAGATTGGTTCAAGAAATTTAAATGGATACCAAAGTATATCTTTTAGAAAGTTTAATGGAACCTCAAATGACACTCTCACCATGGTTTCATATGGCGGAAAGACAAAATATTTTTTAGGAGCCAACGTGCCAAAGATAATAACCTCTCCTGTTTCAAATAGAACTTCTTTTGTAGAAGGAGGTTGGACTAATGTATATAATTTTGCTTATTATTATTATTACTTGAACAAACAGAGTTTTATTAATTTTTATGGTTTTGAAAAAGTTTATGTTGATTTAGCCATAAATTTATATACAATGCCAACGTTTGATTCAAAAGGAAATATATATCCACCACCTACAGCTGTAGATACAGTTTTGTTAAATTTAAATTCATCAAGAGCTTATGATACTCAAAAACTCACATATTTTGGTAGATTTGAAAATCTTCACCCTGCAATATATTCAATTAGTGCAGTTATTCATATTATCATTTTAGTTTTAGCAATCATATTTTTAATATTTAAATTACAACCTATTAAATCACATGGATATCTTCCAATCATTGTAGCGGTTGTTCAACTTGTTAGAGTACTTCATGATTGGTTTTATTTTTCACCTATTCAATTAATGATTTCATATTATTGTTATATTGAATTATTTGTCAAATATCCTTCTATTTTATCAATTTTATTAGTTATACCTTTGAACCAATTACGATTCATTATTTTATTTCACTTGAATTATCAAAAATCACTTTTTATTTCAAAAAAAGATGGAAAGAAAAGATTAAGATTGAGTATTATTATACTTAAAATTTTAAGCAAAGATTTTATTATGCCTATTATAGTAGTTTCATTTTATGCTTTCATTTCTGCTTTTTACTTAATTTATGCATTAATTATGGGGATTAATAGTTGTCAAAATATCCAATATCTTAATATCCATAGTTTTATATATTTCTCATTTTTAGTTTTGATTGTATTTTTTATTGTTGTTATTTTGATTGTTGATATTTCATTTTTAGTTTATCATGTTATTTTAAAAGTAAAAAAGAAACCTTTAGAATTATGGCAAAAGATATTATTTCCAATTCATGTAATTTTAGTTGCAGTTAAAGAAGATGTTTATTATTTTCGTTTTCAAGTTTATGTTATTGGTTTA
This sequence comes from Neovahlkampfia damariscottae, assembly GCA_016618085.1. Lineage (NCBI taxonomy): Eukaryota > Heterolobosea > Selenaionea > Neovahlkampfiida > Neovahlkampfiidae > Neovahlkampfia > Neovahlkampfia damariscottae. Next base: position 11,288 of record JABLTG010000258.1, on the reverse strand, counting down.
TTTATTTGTTTTCCTTTATTTCTAATAGGATTTATTTCAGCAAGTCTCGAATTACCAACAATTTTAACAATCTTTTTTGTTTCTTTAGCTGAATATGGTTTTTTATTTATGTTTACAGGATTTTTTATTATAATGTCAATTGTTAGATTAATTTATAAATCTTGTTCAAAACCACCAAAACAAGATGTAAATTTTTTGGAAGATTTGTTCAAAGACAAAGATGGTACAAAAGGATTTCTATTGGATCAATTTTCTCAATTTGCAAATGAAGAATTTTCAGGTGAAAATGTAGCTTGTTATAAAGATATTTTTATTTACAAACAAATTAAAGATGAAAAAAAAAGACAGGAAAAATATGAACAAATGCACCAATTATATTTCAATGGTGTTTCTTCAGAATTGGAAATTAATGCAAGTTCTGGTTCAATTAAAGATTATAAAGCCAGAATTGCAGAAGGTTTAGATGATAAATTGTACACAAAAATTGAAAAAGACGTAGTTTATAATTTAAGTGATACTTGGTCGAGATTTATTGTTACAAGAGAATATCAAGAATTTAAATATAAAGAAAAATTACAATCAGATCTTCAAGGTGGAAATAGTTCAGAGGTCAATATTTCTATTGGTTGGATAAATCCTATCCTATTCAAATTAAAAGCTATGTTTTGTTGTTGTTTTGTAAATAAACAAAATGGCTCTGACGAACCAAAAGAAATTGAAATGAAATAAATCAAGTTGTCATTTTAGATTTTGAGGTTTGATGAGTTTTGGGTTTTGAGTTTTGTTATTCTTCAAAATGTTGTCTTCTTGCTGATAAATATCTAATTCCTTCAACATATGTTTCAGGTACAATTTCAATGCACTTTGAAGAACTTTTAAATTTAAAATTAAACACATTTGTCGTCTTTGAAATTTGACTTGTTGGATCAATAACTGTAGCAACTACTTCAATATGCGCAAAGTTTTCCTTTTTAAATATTAATGATGATATTTTTTTACTTTCGTAAAAACCACTGCAGCATTTAAATTCAAAAAATCACCAACATAAACCTAAATTAATATGAATAAACCTTTTTGTTTCTTACAGGTTTGACAAAAGTAATTTCATCCAATGATACAAATTGAGGACATTCCTTAAAAAACATAAAACAAGTTGAAAATGCCAAAAGATAACTGATTCAAAAAAAATGAATTGAAATTGAATAAATTACGCTTTTCTCATTATATATCCTCCAAAAATTGTGTTGTGTAAATTTTTCATTGTTGGTTGACATAGTTGTAAAGTTTGATAATTTGTACTTTTCATTGGAATAATATTAGCACTTGAATTCATAGACTGAGGTTTCATAAATAATTCATGAAGAATTTTTCTTTCTTCTTCTGTTGGTGGTTGAGTTAATAATGATTGTTTTCTTTCATTCGATCTTCTTATTTTATTTTCTTCTCCTTTTTGAAATAAAAGTTTTTCTTCTTCTGTTTCTGGTATCAAAGGGTTTATTTGAGCTGATTTATTTGTTAAATCATTAATTGCAACCATACAAAAAGTTGATTCAATTAATTTTTGATATTTTTGAGTTTCTTGACATTTTATCAATAAATCAACTTCTATTTCTAATGATGACCTTCCTACCCAAGATACAGAACCTACCATTTTTAAGTCTTGCATTTTTAAAGCCTCTTTTACAGAGTCAAGAAGTTTAATTTTATCAACAGAAGCAGTTACAATTTTCAAAGGTCTTGTTTTTGGATTATTATCATCAGCATGTAGAAAAGCAACATTTCCAGCCATTGCATCCATATCTTCAAAAATCAATCCAAGCTGAACTTGCCCGTACTAGAATTTTAATTTTTTTTTTTTTTACAGGATTTGTGTATTGTTTGAAGAGTTCTTTGTTACTAGAAAATGGTAATTCTATTGTTTGTTGACTTTCTTTTGGATGTTTTGAAATTAAAAAATTTGGTGCTTCTTTTGCTTCTTTTTCATTTCTTGTTTGATTTTCTTTTATTCTTCTTTCCCAAAGTTCTTGTGTAATTGGTGTTTTATTTCTAAATCCTGAATAACTCAATTTTTGAGATATCTTTAGTTTAGTTGAAAATTTAACAAACATATTTTCAACCAATGATTGAAATCTTGTGCTCGAAAATTAAATTTTTTTATTTTACAAAATTATTTTTTATGTAAATGCAAAATAGTCTTTGATGATTTATAATTTTCAAAACTTAAATATTTTCCATCTCTCCATAAAGGTATAAAATTTGAATAACCAGGAGCAAGAGGATTTCCATCTTGACCAGGAGCAAAAATGAATTTTGATTTTTCATAATCACTAAAATCAATAATTTGTCGATATGAAGCAGAATGTGTTGTCACAAAATTATCATCTGATCCAGCAACGTTTACAGTTTGAGTACCTCCCATCGCATAAGTTGCAGAACTTGTCAAACAATTTAAAATTTCGATTTGAGAGAAAACTCTGTGTGGAAAATAAGCAGTATGAACTTCACCCCATTTTGGAATTTTGTTATATTCAGATGTTAAATCACTAATTGCCAAATCAAATGAATCTGCTGCGTATTGTAAACAACTCTTTCCATGGAATATTCCACAAGTTGAATCATTTCTTTTCATTGCAGAGACTAACCAAACAAGATCAGTTCTTGAAAATCCAATTTCTTTTTCTGGTAACTTGAACATGTATTTTAACCATTTTTCAAAAATCATAGCTTCTTGTGATATCATACTTTCATTGCCATCCCAATTCGCTAATTTTGTTTGCCAAGCTGTATTGGTTGAGTTCATTGTTTGAAAAACATATTTTAAATTTTTATACAAATTTGATTGAACATCCATTTGAAATGATATCATATCTTCGACCGAAAATGTTGGTTTTGCATTTGCCATTTCATAAATTCTATTGTACCTTTGAGGTGATACCCAATCATGAGCAATGTGATATTTATATCCATATGGTGGCACTCTATTATTCGCAGTTATTACATATCCTTCTGTTGGGTTGAATACTTGTGGTAGCTCTGCATGTGGTATAAATCCAACCCATTCATAAGTTCCATCTCCTATTACAGGAAGCATTCCCTAAAAATAAAAAATTAAAACTAATTCTTACAGAATGACCATCTTGTCTAATTGGAATTTGACCAACTGAATGATAACCGATATTTCCATCAGTATCTGCGTAAACTAAATTACTTGTTGGTGATCTCCATCTTCCAAAAGCAGCTTTAGCTTGAGTCCAATTCTGAGCAAAATTCAAGTCAAGAATTGAAGCAAATGTGTCATCATTTGGGTCAAGTGTTGTCCATCTCAATGCTAAAGGATTACCTGATATTCCCATTACATCATTGATAACAGGACCAAATACTGATTTTTTAATATTTAAAGTGATTGGAGCAGAAGATTTAACTTTAATTACTTCCTGAGTTGTTATATAATTGGTTTGAACTCCTTTGTACATATAGGAATTTCCATTATTCACTTCTGTTAAAGCAAATAAATCTTGAACATCAGCACCTAAATTTGTAATTCCCCAAGCAATATTTCTATTTTTTCCAATGACAATCCCTGGAGCTCCAGCTAATGCAGCACCTGTCACTTCAATTTCTGGAGAAACTAAATGAATCATATACCAAATCGCAGGACTTGTTAAACCTAAATGAGGATCATTGCATAAAAATGGTTTTCCAGTTGTAGTTTTTGTTCCACTGAAAACCCAATTATTCGAAGCTTCCCCAATTCCAAGAGAAGATGGTAAATACTTCGAAAGAGAATCTAAATTCTTATGAAATTCAGAAAAGTCAAACTGAGATTTTTTTGGTATGAAAGCACCTGTATTATTTAAAAATCTATCTTCAATTTGGTTAATCTCATTTGATGTTAAAGTTATTCCTAATTGACTTGCTGATAAACATGTTGGATCTGTTCTTTGATAAGGTGGATATATTTCTAATCCTCTTTCTAATCCAACTTTGGATACAATTTTAAATCTTTCAATTTCTTGTCTTAAATTATAAGATAAATCATAAGACATTAATTTTCCCCAAACTGTGACATCTATAGCATTCCATTTTTCAGGTGTTATACCAAAAACAAAAAATTCAAAAGGTAGTGGAGCATTTAATGCCAAATAAGCATTAATTCCATCAACAAAAGCATAAGTTATATTTTTGGTTCTTGCATCAAATCCTTTGAAGTCATTTTCAGCTGATTTATAAAAATCCATAGTTCGTGTAAATTTGTCCACTGAAATACCTGGTTTTCCAACAACTTCAGAAAAAGTTCCTTTTCCTACTCTTCTTTGGAATTCCATTTGCCATAAACGATTTTGAGCTGAAACAAAACCTTGACCAAAAAATAAATCATATTGATTAAAAGCTTCTATATGAATCATTCCTGAATCTTCTCTTCTAATTGTGATATTTGCATGAATTTGTGATAAACCATAAGTTCCGGAGAATTTATGTTCAATAGTTGTCAAAGCAGTAGCAATAAAACTTGTAAAAACTACAAGTAGAATAATCATTAACCAACCTAAAATTGAAAATATAACATGTGTAGTGAAACAAAAAATTATTCTTTTTTTCTCTCCAATCGTGATAAATTTTTTTTGAAGAATCATGTTGTGGTTGATTGTTGAAAATTGCACAAAAATTATGGAGCATGTAATAGCTGTCAAAACAAGTAATGTAGTTAATTCTAAACCATAACAGTAACCTAAATATTTTCCGGAGGCAATATAGAGAAATAAAAGTAAACCCAAAGAAAGCATGGAAGTCAGAATTATATTGATGTAAGACAAAATTCCAATTTCAATTCTTTGTAAGAATAATTTTGGAAAAAGTGTTTGTTTTTCACCTGGTTCTGGTTCCATCACATCATGAGGTTCGTCATTATTTATCGACATCAGGAAGAAGTGATTTAATTGGACAAACAAGATGTTTTTTTTTTTGATCTTTTTTTTAAGAATTTAGAACAGTTTCATTCAGTTCTTTTTTGAAAAATTTTATCTTTTCTGTTGACCAATGAATTCAAATTATTTTGACATGAGTTTTGACAAGAGGACATTAGTGATTCATTTTGGTTCTGTTTTTACTAATAAAAAAATAGGTGATGCTTTCAAAAAATTCCTAGAGATGGAGAAGAATCCAGAAACCTTTCAATTCTTGTTGGATGTGCAAAAAATAAATTCATGTCAAAAAAACTCCGATAAAATAAAAAAAATTCAAGAAATAATTGATACATACTTGGATACAAATTCAAAGTCAGAAATCAATGTTTCAATTTCTACGAAAAAATTCATCACCACAAACTTTGAAGTGCAAAAAAAAGAAAAAGAGAATTGGATTTTAACTATGTCACCGGAGGAATTTTTAGAGCCCATTTATTATTCAGTTTATGAAGAATTAAGGCAGGATTCATTTCATAGATTCATCAGAACAAAATCTTGTGATGATGTTGTAAAAAAATATCTCAACGATTCAACTGTTGTTTCGCCATATATTACTAAACAATTCAATTATAAAGATGAGGAATTCACAAAGGGTATCATATTTGATGTCGATTTTGAAATGGCCAAATCGATTTGTGAAGACTCTTTCTCTTGGGAATTGATACCTTCTACAAAAAAGAATTTCGTCAATGCATACTACACTAAATCAAATTATTTACCAAAAATATCGATACAAACAGCTGCATCAAAGTATGAGTGTACTATTAAAGAACCTTTCCATCGTTCAATTTTGTCATTCATTTGTGATATGTCAATCAATTCAGATCCGAATTTTGCAGGAATGAAAAAATTAGGTTATTTGAATACAAATGACTTAATTGAATATTTTAATAAAAATAAAATGAATGAAGAAATGAAATCATGTCCACGAACAGTCTCACAATTAAGATTTGATGCAAATTTTGGATTTCCTTTCAACATGCGCTCATGGAGTGTCTGTTCATCTCTTCATTATGAGCCTGAAACAAAAAGTCTATATATGATATTTAAACCTTTTTTGAAAGATTTTTCAAAATTTGGTCAAGCAGAAATGATGGAAATGTCTCAAATAGGATCCAATGAAAAGAAATCGTTGAAAGCGTATCATCTTTTTGATTTCACTTTTAGAAAGTTTCAAAAACTGGATGAAAACAAAACATTTTATCAGGAGATTACTTTTTTTAAAATGGGTGGATGGGCTGATAATAAATCATTCATCAGTCTTGTGATAAAAGATCGAGCTGCTGGATTGAGAAAAAGTATCACAAAATCATGTTCTTCATTTCCAGAAGATGTGAAAATATCTGATTTATCAAAGAAATTTAATGAATTAGACGAGAAATCTCTGCCCAAAGACATGTTAGGAAAAATGTTAGTTGATTTAGATATTGAAAAAATGGATCAAGAATTTTCAGAATCAAAAACAACTAACATTGAGTCAATTTCTATTCAATGATTCAAAGAGATTACTCATTCAAATAAAGCGCAATAACTGGAAATTCAGATCATAAATACTTTTCTCTGTCTCTTTTTTTTGAAGATTTTTAATTCCAAATTGATAAAAAATTGATTAATTTCTCAATTGATTTTCCTGAAAGACAAAGACGGATTTGTTCTCATATTTTAATTGTCCAATCAAGTCATCACAAAATGCAAGGAACAAAACGTGAAAGAGAAGACAGTTTCCAAAATGTTTCTAAAATCATAAAATCAATGAGTAATATCACCATAAGAAAACACAACTTTCCAAATACTGAACAACTTCTGAATGTGCTTTCTTACTTATCTCCAGAAAATTATTTCTCTTTTATTTTGGTTTCAAAAAAATTTAATGATCTTTTTTTTAATTCAATTTATTCATTTAGTTTTAAATATCAAAGACTTTTGTTTTTGAATTTAAATTATTTTGACTATGAATCACAATCACATTTACTTGTTGAATTGGAAACTCAAAACAAGAAAAAAAAATTGGAATTGAAAAGAATTGAAATGGAGAGTTTTTTAAAAGAAAATTGGGAACAATACCAAAATTTTTCATCCATTTATACTGAAAAAAGTGAAAAAGAGATTCTTTCAATGATAGAAACACTTCAAATATTATCTTGGGAAGAAGATCCAATTGAATACTACGACCACATTCCAACAAAATGTCACTTGAAAATAAATGATAATTCAGTGTATATTGGTACAGAATATACACCAATGGATAGTCATGATTACCATGATTGGTTAGTTTCGTTCAACGAAAATTATGAATTTTTAGTAATTCATTTTTCATGTGGTGAATGTGGAAATTATACTTTTGAACAAGTTCATTTGAAAGAAATATCGTCAAAATTATCAATTAACTTGACTGATGATGAAATTATTGATTTTTTTAATGATTTGATTCATATTTTATTGGGATTTCCTTTTAGTCATCTTTCGACTGCAAAAAAATGGAGAGAAAGCGCAAAATAAATTCATGTTGAATATTACAATCGATCAAAAAGAAGAGAAAGAATTTTTTTGTTCATATTTGGAAATTCTTTTTTTAAACTGAAATTTCAACCTTCGAATTTTATTTAACCAATTAAATTCCAATTTTCAAACAGAAACCAGTTATGAACAGAAATTATCACAACAAGTTGAAGAAGTAAGAAATGTTTTGTATTCATTGGATATGTTAATTGGTGAAGAATACGATAAACTTGACAAACAAATCGCTGAAATTGAAAGACAAAAAGAAATCATGAAAAAGTATGAATTCAAAGATGATGAAGTCATTGAATTAGATATTGGTGGATCAGTTTACAACGTTTATCACCATACAATTTCTCAAAAAATCAATAGAAAAGATACTTTCTTTTCTTCATTATTTTCTGGTAACTTTGAATTCAAAAAAGACCAAGAAGGAAGAGTTTTCATAGACAGAGATGGAACTCACTTTAGATCTGTGCTCAATTATTTAAGAGAGGGTGGTTATACATCAAAGTTTATACTTCCAGATGATCGTTTAATTGTAGATCAAATCAAACAAGAATTTGATTACTATGAAATTCCATGGCCACAAGAAGTATCAACTTTAAAGACCTCAGAAGAAAAGAAAGATGAATTCATTTCAAATTTAGGTAAATTATTTGATTCTGAAGTTTCGAAAATGAAAAATATGATTTCTCAAATTGTAATACCACCAGACACTGTAGAAAATGAAACTATTTCTCAGTATGTTATTTACGATAGTGATTCAAATGATGTGAATTATTCAGGGAGTGTAACTAATGCGCATGCTCCAATTCTGAACATCTCAAAAATAACAGTTTGAGCTGTGGTGTTGGACTCAACTCTTCATCTGGGATGATAACTATACTAAAATCTGGTAATTTCAGTGAAATGATTTTAGGCGGGAACAGTAACGTTCCTGGTGGATAGGATACTTCTTATTGGGGATATGCGAATATGATTTTTTTTAACAACTCAAAAATTGTTGCAATAATCCAACTCAGTCAATAATTCAAATGGATCAAAATGGAATGGATTCAAACTTGGATTTGCTTTTACAAAAATAGAAATTCGTGGATATACTTCATTTTCAAAAGTTTCATTCAAAGCATAAATAATTCATTCTTATTTTCATAAATACAACTATCCAATCAAATCCGTTTTTTACACAGACATACAATGCACACAGTTTTCACTTACGGTACTCTACAGACTGAATTGCGAGCAAATCATTTATTAAAAACCTCAAAATTTCTCGGAATTGGTAAAACAAAAGAAGATTTTTGTTTGACTTGCACAGAAACATTTATACCACCTTTTGTCTATGAATATGAAACAAATGAAAGAACAAAAGTTAAAGGAGAATTATATCAAGTCGATGACGATACTTTTAAAGTTTTAGATGAATTAGAAGGACATCCAACTCGTTATTATAGAAAAGAAATTGAAGTCATTTGGAATGAAGAAATTTTGAAAAGTTGGATTTACTTTCATCCAAAAATGAATAGTGTAATTATAAAAGATGGTGATTATAAAAAGTTTTTCACCGAAAGGGTACCTTTTGGCCACGAATTTTATGACATTAAAAGTAGAGACAATGAAAAAAAAGAATGAAGAATTAAAATCATAACATTAATACAATGATTAGCTTTTGACCTGGTTTTCTTTTTGGCATTTTGTAATTTTGGATTCATTTGAATGATATTTCATTGAATTTTCTATTTTCTTCTATTATTTTGTTATTTCTTCTTCAAACCATGATATTTATTCGAAAAACAAAAAAAAACCTAACATCCAATTGTATAAAAGTATTCAACTAAAATCAACCAATGAGCTTTTATCCACTTCAGTTCTAAAAAAACAGTATGTCAGAAGAAATCGAAAAGAAAGTCCTCACAACACTTAATAATTCAAATGTTATTTTAAACCATAAAAAATTTTGTCTTGAAAATAATCTCAGTGAACAAGAAACTGTTGGTAAAAAAAAAAAAAAAAATTAAAAAAAAAAAAGGTGTTTTAATGAGTTTAGAATCAGACTTTATTGTAAAATTAAAAAACAAAACTGAAGAACATGTTGAAGCTTCAAAAGAAGGAAAAGATATTTTATCCAATGGAAAGAGTAGAGAAGCAACTTTATTTGAATTAGTAAAAAGTAAAGGTTCAGCAGATAAAAATGAAATTGAAAAAACATTCGGAAAAGACTTGAAAATTGCACTTGGAAATGCAATGTCAAAAAAATGGCTTAAACAAGATAAAGCAGATGGAAAAATATTACTTTCAACAGCAGTTGATTCAATCATTGATGAAACTTATAACTTATTAAATTCAGTTTCAAAAGGTGAAAAAGTAGATTCAAAGGTTTTACAAATTTATAAAAAAAAGAAAATCATCACAATTTCAAATATAAAATTTTTTGAAATTACAAAAGGAGAATCATTTACACTTGAAAGAAAGAAACAAACAACAGAAATGACATTTGAACTTATGCAAAAAATTCAAAAAGGAGAGTTAAAAGCTGAAGAAATTGACTTTAAAGAATATAATTATAAAGCAAAAGGAAAAAGAGTAGAAAGTGGTTATTTACATCCACTTTTAAAAGTTCGTACTGAATTTAGAGAAATCTTTTTAGAAATGGGATTTGAAGAAATGAAAACCAATAGATTTGTTGAATCATCATTTTGGAATTTTGATGCACTTTTTCAACCTCAACAACATCCTGCACGTGATGCACATGATACATTTTTCATTTCAAATCCAGAAAAAACTTTACAAATACCAGAAGATTATTTACAAATTGTAAAAGGAATTCATGAAAAAGGTGGTTTTGGTTCAATTGGATATAGATATGATTGGAAGAGAGAAGAAACTGAAAAAAATTTACTTAGAACTCATACAACTGCAATTTCAACAAAATTATTATATGATGTTTCTCAAGAAATTAAAAAAACTGGTTGTGTTAAACCAAGAAAATTCTTTTCAATTGATAGAGTTTTTAGAAATGAAACAACTGATCAAACTCATTTATGTGAATTTCATCAAATTGAAGGAATGGTTGTTGGTAAAGGTTTATCTTTAGGTATTTTTTAAAAACAAAATTTTTAACACATTTTTAACACAAGGTGATTTGATTGGTTTACTTTCAACATTTTTTAAAAGAATTGGAATTAACGATTTGAAATTTAAACCTGCTTATAATCCTTATACAGAACCTTCTTTAGAAATTTTTGGTGTTCATCCAGATTTAGGTTTGATTGAAGTTGGAAATTCAGGTATGTTTAGACCTGAAATGTTATTACCAATGGGATTACCAGAAGATGTTGTTGTTATTGCTTGGGGTTTAAGTTTAGAAAGACCAACTATGATTAAATATGGTTACAAAGATATTAGACTTTTAGTTGGTGAAAAAGTACCATTACAAGAAATTGCAGAGAAACCAATTTGTTTTTATGAAGAAAAATAAATTCATTTTTTTAATAATCTGTGATTAATAAAGATCAAAACAAAGAATGAATTCAAATAATCCTTGATTGAAGAATATCATGATAATTCATCAATTGTCTTAGAATCAACTAAATACTTCAAATAATTTGGTACGTTCAAGAATTATTTCGGCTTTTGAATTGGTTTCTTGAAGTTCAACAATCATTTTTTTAACAACCTAATCTAGATTTGTGAAATTGATTGGTTATCATAACAAATACAAAAAAGATCAAAATTTTAAAATAAAAATTAATTTTATTTTTTTTAGAATTTATATGTCAAAAAGATATCAACAATTTGATTCATTGTTTCATCCTCAATAAC
>JABLTG010000257.1:0-18676 GCA_016618085.1 Neovahlkampfia damariscottae | reverse complement strand
TGAATGAAGATGTTTCATTTGAAATTTTTATTTTTTATAAGTAGTTATGTCTCACAGAGATAATTTTTGAATTTTCAACTTTTACAAGTGTAAAAGCAGTCTTCTTTCCATTCGCATTCGTTTCCCATTGCTTCATATTCCAGCCATCAAAACTTAATCCATTGTAATATCTGTGGATATGACCTGCAAAAACACCCCAATAGATTTCTTTTGGGAAATATCGTTCATACAATTTCATTAGTTTTTCTTTTTGTGATTTAACAAATCCAAACAATAATGGTATTCTTGATAAAGGAATACGAAATGGATGGTGTTGAACAAAAACGATTTGAGAGACTTTTTCGTTTTTCAGTTTTTTCAAGGAATTTTCAAGCCAATGAAAAGTTCCACCTGGAAAATCATGAAATTCTCCTTTTGGAATAACACCATTAAAACCAACACCTCTTCCAGAAATCCTTGAATTGAAATCTAAACCAATAAGAACAAGTCCATTTAAATTCACATAGAAATTTTGAAAATGTGAAAATGACGAGATTTCTGGGTTCCAGGTCGGTGCTTCATTCCAATGTAAATTTGGAAAACTTTTGAAATTTTCTTTAAACATTTTTCCGAATTCCAAATCACCTGTTGGTTTTGTTTCACCCCATGTGGCATTGTTTTTCAAAATATCATGATTTCCAGTCATTGGTAAATAAGGTACTTTTAATTTTGAAAATATAGATTTGAATTCTGGAAGCATTGTAGCTCTATCAGTACAATCACCAGTGATGATGACAAATTCAATTTTTTCTTTTTCTGTTATGGAGTTGATGTGGTTTACAATTTGTTTTGCATTTGGAATTGAATTTGGATACTTTTTTAAATCGATATGAACATCAGATACAAGAACAAAATTTTGACTTGTGACACAACCGATGAGAAAAAGTGTGATGAAGTAAACTGTATTCATTGGTTGAAAAAAAATAGTGTTGGTTGGCTACAATATATTATTTTTATTCTTTGTTGCTTGTTTTAAAAAAACGTTTTTTTGGAGTATGAAGGTTCAAAGTATTCTGATAAAATGATTGGTCTTTTTATTATTAGAAAATAGAGCCAGAAAAGCAATCAAATTTAAACACCACTCTAACATATGAAATGCAAAAGAGATAAACATTGATCTTTTGTCGAACATTTGTCACAAAACAAAAAAAAATAAAATATTTTTTATTTAAAATCCTGCACAGTGACATTCTGGTGTTGTATGGCGAAGTTTATGTTTACCTAAAGCACCTTGTTTGATACTTGGTACACAATCCATACAAACATAACGATACAATTTTGTGTCAGTAGCCAAACAGTATGTCTTCTTTCTCCATAAAAATCCTTTTTTTTTGATACAAACTTTTGGACCATATCTAACTCTTGTGCATCCTTTTTTGACCCATCCAGAAGTATGTTTAACTTTACTTCCTTCCTTTGTAATGATTCTAACTTGACCAACAGAATTTCTTTCAATAAATGCTTGATTATTTTGGAAAGCAACACCTCTTGAAACAGTTTGACCGGCTTTAACAGTAAATGGGCTTCCTATAATTGCACAATTTGGAGTATATTGTGATTTTTTGAGTTTAGCAATTGGACAATTTTTCCAATGAGTAACAAACACCCAATCTTGAGCGATTTGATAATCCATGGTATAAACTCTTTGTGGACCTTTAAAACTTTTATCTTTTGCAGCTTTTATGTCACTGATAACTTTTGAATTGTTTGGCATATTTTTTTTGATATAAGCTTCAACAGCAGCTTTCACATAATTTTTTTTTTGAGAATTTTGAATAATAGTCCAAATTGGTACAGTTGTGAATTTAACAGGAGCAGGAGCTTGATCAAAAGTTGAAATTCTTTGTTTAATTTTATTCAAACCAAGTTCTGGGTTTCCTCCAAGAATGTTTAAAGTTCCTAATTTTCTATATTTCGCATAACCACTTCCTGAGTTTGGACTGTTATCAATTGTCTTTTTAATATCACTTATCATTCCTTGTTGTACATTTCCACCATAACATTCTTTGACAGTTGTTTGTTGATAAATTGTTCCTCCTAATTGTGTTGTTGTGGCAACATCAGTTCCATAAAAATTAATCAACATATCATATAAAGATTTCACAGAAGGATCATTTGGGTTCCATGGAGGAAGAGAATTGATAATTGAATTGAAATCTGTGACAGGTGTCATTGATTTGACTTTAGCTGTGAATGAAGTATAGATTTGTTGTGTTATACCAACTTTTGTATTTGCAAGTGAAAATGAATTTGCTAATCTTAATACTTCTTCTTTACTTTGTGCGTATAATCCAGCTTCCCATGTTTGTTGACCAGTTGGATTTTTGAAAACGTAGTGGATGAAATTATCAATTCCATTGAAAAGTTGTGGTGAACTATCAACTTTTTTAGTTTTTGATACACTAGGATTTGTTTCCAAAACTTGTTTTTTTTAGTGTTTTTTTTTCCGAACCTGGAAATTTAATTTCACGAGTTGTTCTGTCAAAACCAGTTCCAGAAATGAGAAAATGAGAACTTGCTGGTTGAACAGATTCCAATGATAATGTTTCAATATCAAGAGTTGTGAAGTTTGGTTCTTCTTCACCTTCTTCTAATTCATAAATTTCAACAATATTTCTTGACGTTGTTTTTGGTGCTTTGACTGTTATTTTTTTTTTTTTTTTTTTATCTTGTGAAGTAGAAGAAGGACCTACTGTTTCTGATAAACCATTTGGACCTGCCGCTACAGGACAAAATAATTCACCTTTGAAATTTCTCATAGGACAATGTTTTTGAGCTAAGTTGTTTCCAGCAACCGAGATTTGGTTTTCAAGTGCTTTTACTTGTTGTGGTTTAAGATTCGCAGAAACTAAAACCAAACAAATGAACAAAAGTGCTCCAACGAATTTTATAGTGACCATCGATTTTGATTGGTGGTTGAATAATTGACCAACAGTTTTATCGAAAAAACAGATTTCAAACCTTGATTCTTTTTATCAAAAATTTGATTTTCTACGTTTTCTGAGTTGTATTCGTTTTATTGGTCAATGTTTTTTTTTTTTGAATTCGTTTTTTTTTCAAACAATTCAAGAGTACGAAAGTTGTGGAGGAGCTTTTGGGCTTTACTACCAATTAAAAAAAATACCGAAGATTTTTTTAACCAATTAAAACGATACAAAAAAAGCAACGAACACTCGATGACCACTTTAAAGCTGCACATCAAGAAAGCTAAAAAACTTAAAGCGGCAGACGCCAATGGTTTCAGTGATCCATATGTGGTCATACACATCTACGAAGACGACAAACTCGTCGATAAATTCAAAACAAAAGTCATTCAAAAGACATTAAACCCAAAATGGGACGAAACTTTTACAACCACAAAGTTAAAAAACCTAAATGTAACAAAAAACAAACTTTTTAATTTTCATTTCAGTCCGATAGATCATTCATAAAATTAATCCTTAAGGATAAAGATGTTCTGAAACCAGATGATCCTTTAGGTTTGATTTTTATATAAACTCTTATTCTCAATAGGAGATTGTACCATACACAAAGACCACCTTTCTGTTTTGAACAACAAAGAAACACCATTTGTTTTAAAAGTCCTCGGAGGAACAGGCAAAGTACATGTAGGTTTAAGCGTAGAAACACCTGGAAAACAACTTGAAAACTCTAAATGGGAAAGTTTTCATGATCCAAAAAAAAATGAAAATTATGTTATAAACTTCTCTGATAAGAAAAGCAAAAAAATATCATCACCGTCTGTTTTAAAAAAAATAAGACTTGGATTTGGTTCCATTACATCATCACCTTTGCCATTTGGTTCAAATAACTCACTTTCTAGCACAAATTCTCCAAGAAGTACAAACTCTCCTCGAACAGGAAGGACAAGACTATTTTCATTACCAGACTCAAATATTGATGATTTTACAGCTTATTTTTTGGATGCTGAACCTGACGAAGAAGTACACTCTGGAAATAAGAACTGGTTCAATACCCAAAAAGAAGTAAAAAAAAAAAATTTAACATCAAAAAAGGTCTTTACAAAATGGATGGGTTTTATGTTGACAATGCAATTAAGTGTTGATAATTTAGCTGTTTATTTTGAAGATTCTATTTTACCGACTCAATTATTGGAAATTTTATCACATAAGAGTTTCTTACAAAAGCTCAATAAAAGTCCAACCAATAGACTTGATTTAATCCAAAATGCATCAAAATTCCTCAAATTTTTAAAAGTTGATTGCGGTTTCACCTTTTTAAGTGCATATCCTGAAGATATAGTTGATGGAAACTTAATCATTATTTGTCAAATCCTATGGTCAATGATTTTGAAATATCAACTCAATCCAAATGGTGAAGAAATCTATGAAGAAGAAACGGAAATTGAAGAAATGATAAATTGGATAAATTCATTGCTTAGAAAGTATGATTTGGAAATTACAAATCTTAGATCAGATTTACAAGATGGAATGATTTTTGTTTATATATTACTCTCATTGGATGATTCTGTAAATACTTTTGATTTCATCAACAATACAGAAACAGAGAGAATTAAACAATTTATCAATATGGCTGAAGAGAAATTGAAAATCCCACCAATTGTTACTTCAGAACAAATTACTGTTAACTTTGACATTTTATCAAACATGACATATTTATCATTTTTCAGAAATCTTGATGAGAATTATTTCAAAACGATTATTGGAGAATCTGCTCCTTTGAAAACAAATTTTTCATTTTATATTGAAAGACAAGCAGGATTTGAACAAATTTCTGATTTTGCTTTTTCTCCTGTTGTGCAACAAGACTCACCAAATAAGAAAAAAAGAAAAGATTCAAATGGTACAATTTCAACTGGCAGATCATCTCGTAAGAATTCAGCAACTTCTATTGAAGAAACTTTTGATGATTCTGATACTGAATTTCAATTTGACAAAACAAAATTTGAAAAAATTCTTGCAAAAAAGAAAGAAATTAAATTACAAAAAATACAAGAAATTGGATACATTGATTATGAGATTTTATTGTTATCAATTAGAGATGGAATTCAACAACAAAAATTAGAAATAGAACAAGAAAAACAGGATATCATCAATGAAAAGCAAGAAATTGAAGATTTAAAGAAAAAAATAGAAGAAATGCAAAAAGATGTAATTGAAAGAGAATTATCTCTTTTGGAGAAAGACAAAAATGTCAAAAAGATGCAAAAACAAGAAGTTAAAGTATCTCAACAACTTCGTGATCAAAAAGAGTTGGAACGTAAAAAAGAAGAAGCTAGAATTGAAGAACAATTTCAACTTGAAAGAAAGAGATACTCATCATATGATTTAACATCAGATTTCATTGAAATTCCAGTGAATGCCAAAACACCAGAAGTACTTTCTGAGAAATTAACTCCAGAAGTGGATGAAGACGAAGATTTAACAGTTCTTGATGTTTATAATGGTTTGAAAAAGAGAAATAGAGACTCATTGATTCGAAAATCACAAGGTGATTATTTAAGAATCAAATCATTGGATGGAGCTAAATTCTCACTTTCTATTTCAAATGAATCAAAAATTCTTTTTTCTGGGATTGTAACTTCATTAACAGATGAACAAAAAGATGTTATTTGGGTCATCACTGAAAACAAACTTTTAGAATTAGATAAAGGCTCAAGTAACGCAATCAAAAAAAATATCAAAATCAATGACATTACAAGCATTGCTGTAAGTCCATTTAAAGATGGAATTTTTGTTTTAAGTGTTGTTGGTAAAAGTGATACATTATTTGAATCTATTCGTAAAACTGAAATTTGTGATATTTTGGTGAAACGTTATCACAAAGCAACCAATGGTGGGAAATTAAAAATTGTTGTTAATAAGACAATTCCTTTTCATCCGAGTACTTTAAATTTCAACACTATTGTTAAGAATTTATCAATTTATTATATCACATTTGAAGAAGATACTAAAGTTAAATCAACAACTATTTCACATGAAACAGGTGAATATTTACTAATCAAAATTCCAGTTGATAAAGAAAAAGAAAATTCAGCTTGGGAAGGAACATTAAAAGATGATGATAATAGTATTTACAAAGGAAAGAAATATAGAAATCGATCAAGTTTAGGACGTGAATTTATTGGTGATTATATGGCTTTAGAAAATACAAAAAGAATGAAAGAATTTCTTAAGAGATATGGTGAATCAACATTAATTTTTGCAGATCGTGTTTATCAAATCATTTTTCATATGATTTCAGATAATCAAGTATCAAAATCAAAATTACCACGTGCAATCATTTTAATGACAAAAAATGCATTTTATCTTTTGAAAGATGATTCATATGAATTAAAAGTACTTGTTTCTTTTGATTATTCAGAAATTCAATTTGTTTGTACTTCAACATTCAATGATGATTATTTCTTGGTTAAAACAAGTGTCAATGGTGATTATATGTTCAATTCAAATAAAAAAACAGAAATCATTTCAAATATTCTTAGAGCATCAAAGAATAAAATTCCAATTGAAATATTCAACAAATTTGAAATTACTGATCATACTAAAAAATCTTATTCTGTTGCTTTTACTACTGATTCAAAAATCAAAGATGATTTAATTAATCGTGACAAAGATGAATTTTACATTTCTATTTCTAAAAATTTTAGTAAGTTTTTATAAGTTAATCCTTGTTTTAGATGATGTTATTTTAGAATCTGCGTATTTATATCAAACAGGTAATCCTACGCCATATGATATCACAACTTCATATCAACAAATTAAATTAAAACCTGACGTAAAATATCAAACTCATATTCGTTTATTTTCAAATATTCAATTAAAAAACTGTATGTTAATTGAAAAAATTGATACTGTTTTTTACTGGAATAAGACAGAATACAAAGTTGGTGATATTGGTCCTGATAAAGGTGTATTATTATTCATTGTTCCTGATAGAAAAGCAATTGGCTCTTTCGTTTCTTATGTACGTCTCAATTATATACTTGTTGATGAAAAAGGTGTTGAATATTTAAATATCAAAATAAAATATGATGGTGGAAAAAATTTGAATTTCAAAGTTGGTAATGAATTCAAAACAGCATTCACTAGCAATCCTGATATCACAGCTGAAAATGTTGGCAACACTATCGAATTGCCTCATCGATTTGAAAAAACTGACAGTTGGAAAAAATAAAATTTTTATTGTACAGAAATTATTGAAGAAAATATGTATTGAATGGAGAACAAGTAATTTTTTTGACATCTTTGATTTCTAATGGTTGTGGAATATCTTGTTGATCAGTGCTTCCAAGTCCAAGTTGACCATTTTTATTTGCACCCCAGGCATAAACTGAATTATCTTCCAATAAAGCGAATGATTGATAACCATGGCATGCAATATCTTTCACATTCATAATTTCAACTTTTTGTGGAGTTTTTTGGTTAGGTTTGTTTCCAAGTCCAAGTTGACCACATGAATTATTACCCCATGAATATAAAGTACCATTATCCAACACAGCTAAAGTATGTTCCATCCCACAAACTATTTTTTTTACATTAAACATTCTTAAGTATTGAGGAATTATTTCACAATAAGTTGGAGTTCCACCACCTAATTGACCTGAATTATTGAACCCCCATCCATAAACACTTCCATCATCTGCAATGGCATAAGCATGACAACCACCACAAGAAATTTGTTTAATATTTGATAAATTTAACTTTTGAGGAGTATTTTGATCAATTGTGTTTGCAATTCCAAGTTGTCCAAGATTATTGCATCCAAAACCCCATACTGTTCCATCAGTTAATAAAGCAAGTGATTGAAAGTAACAGCATTCAATCTGTTTAACTTTTGAAATGTTAATTTTTTGTGGTGTTGAACAATTAGTTGTGTGACCAAGACCAAGTTGTCCAAAAGTATTTGAACCCCAAGAAAGTAAATCACCATTTTTTAATAAAGCAACAGTGTGACTTCTTCCACATTTGACACTTACAACATCTGAAATTGAAAGATTTTCAGGTGATTTTCCAAGTTGACCCCATTGTCTTACAGAACCATTGTTTAAAACTGCAACTGTGAATGATTCAGCACCTGCTAGACTTTTGACATTTGAAAGTGATAATTCAATAGGTTTTAATTTATCTTCTTTACTGTCAATTCCAAGTTGTCCTAAATGTGTACGTCCACAACATAGAACTTCTTTTGATGAAAATGGTTCTTCATCAAATGAGTAAAGTTCATCATCAAAAACATCTTCTTCTTCAGATGAATCAACAAAAATTTCTCTTTCTTTTAAAAGTTGTTGATGTTTTGATTGTCTTCGTTTTCTTTGTTTTGTCATTGGTTTTGATTTTGGAGTTGGTGTTGGTGTTTTTTCGTGAATTGTCATTTCAGGTTCAATTTCTAATAATTCATCATATTCCAATTCCAAATGATATTGAGATAATTGTTTCCATTCAAGAATCTTTTGAAAGTTATTTTCCTTTTCTAAATTTTTTTTCATTTCATGTGATTCAAATATATTTTGATCAATCATTGATTCTAAATCTCGTAATTCTTGTAATTCTCTTTCTTTTTCAATGATGTCAAGTTTTATTTTTTCTAAATCATTTTCCAAAGATGTTAATAACTCTTCATTGTTGAAAGCTTTTAATTCTTTTTTGAATTGAAGAAGAATTTCTTTGATGATTCCAAAATCATGTGTTTTATGTTCTGTAAGAGCACAATATGTACATATTTGTATTTTATCATCATGACAATAAAAGTCACATGGCTTGTTATGTTTTTTACATATTAGTGGTTTACCATCGACAGGATTGAGTTTTGTGTGAGTTTTCATTCGTCTTGGTTTGTGATGTGAATCAAAACAAATATCACAAAATTCTGCTTGACATTCTGGACAGTAAGATGTGATACTTCTTTCATCACAAATTTCTAAATTTTTTTAATTTTTTTTTTTGTTTACCGCAGTTTTCAAGAGGTTCTTCTTCAATGTATAAAGCGTCGTCTTCTGTTTCAATTTCTTGTTCAAGTTCTTCTTCTCTTGATTCTTGATTGATATAAACAACTTCTTCGTCTTCTTCTTGTTCTTCAGTTGTTTCTTCTTTTGGTGTTAAGATTTCTTCATTTTCAGTTTTGGTTTCAATTTCTTTAGGCTCTTCTTCGTCTTTTTGAACATTTTCGTTTACATCTTTTTCTGGAGCTTCATTTTCCAAAAGAACATTTTCCGTTTCTGGTGGTGTATTTTGTTCTTTGGCATCAAAAATAGATATAACAGGAACAGAAACTACTTCTTCTTCTTTGTCGTCGAAAAAAACTGAATGATTTTCGGAGTTTCTTTCAAACTCGTCTTTTGGTTTTGTTTTTTTTTGGTTGAATGAAATACTTGTTGAAAGCTTTTTCTCGTTTATAGGAACTGGCATTCTTGCAGTTGAAAGGTCTAAGCTTCTTCTTTTTCTTGCGGAGTTTTTTTTTGTTGGTTTTTTTTTTCCAACTAATTTTTCGTCTTCTATTTCTTTAAGTATAATCGCTTCTCTTTCTAGAATCAAATCTATTTCGTTCTTTTCGTTTTCCATGGTTCGCAGCTGCAATGGTTTAGTAGCAGTTGTCTAATGCCAAAAAGTGTTTTTATTGGTTTACTTATACCAATCAAAACGATATTTTGAAATATTTGAAAAAAATTCAATTTTTCATCATTTTATAAAGTCAAATGGTGATTCTATAAATATTCCATTCCACCAATCATTTTCTTTTTCAACCTCACAGAAAAATTGCAGAAAAAAGTGGAGAATTTTCAAAAAAGACTTGATCTCCTAAAGAGAAGACTACCAACCAGATCTCATTCAATCACCTCAAACATTTTTATTTTACTTTGTTTATCAACAATTATACCATACAAAATGCATAAAATTCGTGCAGAAAATTATAAAAAAGAAAGTGACCGAAGAAGAGAAAGAAAAAGAAGAGAAGGTACTTTTTTACTTCAAATGTTTGAATATTATTCTGATGAAGAAAATTCACTCATTGAATCTGAAGAAGATTTTATTGATATTGAAAGATGGTCAAACTCACATGAACAACAATACACTTCCAAACAAAGAAAAATATTAGAAGATAAATTATATAAATATGAAAAGAAATTAAAACAAAATTGATGTTTTTTATGGTAATTGATTTAAATCCTGTGATAATAAATCAGCAAATTCAATTAAAGCTTTTGTTGGTCTTCCTGTCATGCCTTTTGAACTCATAGCAGTTCCTGCGACATCTAAATGAGCATAATTTATAATTTTTTCATCCACAAATTCATTTAAGAAAATAGCTCCAACACCAGAACCTGCTTCTCTCTTTGTTGACATATTTTGAAAATCAGCAACTTGTGATTTCATTGATTCAAAATATTGTGAGAATAATGGTAATCTCCACATTAAATCTTTAGATTTACAACCTGATTTTTCTATTAAATCCCATAATTCATTATTTCTTGAAAAGACAGCATTGACTGGAGAACCTAAAGCAATCACAGCAGCTCCTGTTAATGTTGCGACATCAATAATGACTTTTGGTTTCAATGTAGATGCATAACAGAGAGCATCAGCCAAAATCAATCTTCCTTCAGCGTCAGTGTTGTCAACTTCAATAGTTTTTCCGTTCATTGCTGTGACAACATCACCAGGTTTTAAAGCATTTCCAGCAGGCATATTTTCACAAAGAAATGAAATTGCAACCACATTCAATGGTAATTTTAAATTAGAAATTCCATACATTGCACTCATTACTGCAGCAGATCCACCCATATCTCCTTTCATCTCTTTCATTCCTGCACCAGGTTTCAATGAAATACCACCTGAGTCAAAAGTTACACCTTTTCCAACCAAAACTAAATCAATTTCATTTGATGATGTTCGTCCAAAATATGTGGATTCTAAGATTTTTGGTTCTTCTGTTGATCCTTTTGAAACAGAAAGAAATGAATTCATTTTCATTTGTTCCGCCCATTGCTTGTTGTAGACTTTCGTATTTTGTAATTTATCTGAAACAACATCACAAAAAAGTTTTGGAGTTAAATAATTTGCAGGTGTAGATGCTAAATTTGCAGCCATTATTTGTGATTCAGCAATTATTTTTCCTCGTAAAATTTCTTCATTTTCTTTTGATTCATATTCAAATGAAACAAGTTCTTTTGGTGATTTTGAAGTAATTTTTGGAAATTTTAATGTAGCCATATGTGAACCATAAGCTTCTTCTTTTGAGTTTCCAAAATTATCAATTGTGATTTTTTCAATTTTTGAATCATCTTTCATTAAACTTTTTACACCTGACATAATTGAAGTTGAAATATCTTGGTTGTTAAAAAATTCTTCATTTGTTTTTGAGTATTGTTTTTTTAATTTTTCATCATATGAATCAACTCCAACGATCGCTATTTTTTCATCTTCTTTGTAAATTATTCTAGTTGTTCCTTTTTTCCATTCTTCATCTTTTAAAAAATCTTTTCCAAGTTTTTTTTCACCAAGAGGTGTGAATGAACCATCTTTAAAACGTCCAACAAGGAAATTTTTTTTTGAGTATTTTCTCACACTTCTTGACAAAAACATTTTTTGAAGCAGGAGAAATTATAATTGGATAATTTCAAAATTTTATTAATCAAATTTAATTCCTTGTGCCAAAGGTAATTCAGTTCCATTATTCATTGTAACAGTACTTCTTCTCATGTATTGTTTCCAACTGTCTGAACCTGCTTCTCTACCCCAGCCTGTAGCTTTATTACCTCCAAAAGCTCCACTAAAAAATTTCAGAAAATTAATGATTACCCAATTTCTGCGCCATTTGTTGGAATGTTAACATTTACAATTCCACAATCAGAACCCAATGCACTAAGTTAGGAATGAATCAAAAAATAAAGAATGAACTTACCCTGTCCATTTTGCAATTTTAATTGGATCTGTTGTGAATAAACTTGAACTTAATCCTTGTTCCACTGAATTATTAATTTCAATTGCTTCATCAAGTGATTTTGTTTTCATTACGTAAAGAATAGGAGCAAAAGTTTCAGTTTGAGCAATTTGGGAATCTTTTTCAACTAAAATAACAGTTGGTTCAACAAAATTTCCTTCTCTTGAAAG
The DNA here is from genome assembly GCA_016618085.1 of Neovahlkampfia damariscottae. Taxonomy (NCBI): domain Eukaryota; phylum Heterolobosea; class Selenaionea; order Neovahlkampfiida; family Neovahlkampfiidae; genus Neovahlkampfia; species Neovahlkampfia damariscottae. The sequence continues at coordinate 6,545 of JABLTG010000257.1, read as the reverse complement.
AACATTTCCACCAATGAGAATTTTTCCACCCTAAAAATGGTCAATGAAATTTTTGGTCACTTCTTTCTTTGCAGCATCAACAGCAAATTTATAATTCATTACAGATTGTTTTGTATGTAATGGTCCACATAAAATTCCATTTTCTAATGGATCTCCAATTTTGATATGTCCATGAGCTTTAATTAAACCTTCTAAAAATTTGTCATAAATTGATTCGTGGAGAATCTAAAAATTAATTTATGTTTAAAAATATTACCAATCTTCTTGTAGTTGTGCATCTTTGACCTGCTGTTCCAACAGAAGCGAATAAAATCGCACGAACTGCTAAATCAAGATTTGCATCTTCCATGACCACAATAGCATTATTACCACCTAATTCAAGGATAGATTTTCCGAATCTTTCTTGAACTTGAAGTCCTACTTTTTTACCAACAGGTGTACTTCCAGTGAATGAAACTAATGGAAGACGTTTATCATTTGAAATCAATTCACCAATATCAGCGCCTCCTGTTACTAATGAGCAAATTGAACCTGGTAAATTATTTTGTTCAAGAACTTTTGCACAAATTTTTGTCACAGCAACTGAAGACAAAGGTGTTGTTGGAGCACCTTTCCAAATGGTAGAATTTCCTGTAATCATACCAATAGCTGAATTCCAACCAAAAACAGCGACTGGAAAATTAAAAGCACTGATGACACCCACTTGAAAAATGTGTTAAAAATTTAACATTTGTTTTTTACAAGTTCCCAATGGATTCCACATTTCAAACATGGTGTGATCTTCTCTTTCACTAGGAATCATTTGTCCATTTATCATTCTTGACAAACCAACTGCGTAATCGCAAATATCAACATACTCTTGAACTTCACCAATTCCTTCTGGTAAAATTTTTCCCATTTCAAGTGAAACAAGTTTTCCAAGTGGTTCTAAATTATCTCTTAAAGCATTACCAATTTGTCTCACAATTTCACCTGTTTATTTTTTTTAAATTTTTTTTTTTTTTTTTTTACCTCTTTTTGGAGCAGGCATTTTTTGCCAAATTTTGTTATTTTTTAAAGTAGCTTCAACAGCATCATCATATTCATTTTTAGTAGCTGTGGTTACAGTAGCAGTTGGTTCATTTGTTACTGGGTTATTTGAAATAACTGCTTCTCCAGAACCAAGCCATTTTCCATTTGAATAGACACCCAAATTGTTTTCTTCAAGTCCAAGTTGTTTTAAAAATGGGTATTTTTGAAAGGTAAATTTGGTTCTTTTGAATGATACTTTGTGGAGTTTGTTCAAACGAAACATTTGAGAAATTTGATTGGACAAATAGCCCAGAAGAATTTATTTGATTCAACGGAAAGAAATCTCCTTTTTTAAAATATAAAATGTCTCATAAAATAAAATAAAATGAAAAAAAACCTTTGTAGTTTTTTATCCAATCAAATTTTGATAAAATGTTGGTTGATTCTGTTGTGAGAAGAGGAAAAAAAAATCAAAATTTATATGACGATGATCCAAATGAATACATAGGAAACACCACTTTAAAGTCAAAAAAAAACTTTTTTTCAGCACACAAAACAACTTTAATTTTCGTTTCAACAATTTTTGTTCTTTTCACACTTGCTTATGTTATAACAAAATCAGGAAATGCAAAAGTACCAAAACATGCTATTATGGGTCAAGTACCTGTAGAAGAATGGAATCATCAAATATCCAAAGAATTATTCGCTCAGGATGTTGCTCGTTCTGGAATACCGGTGTTACTCAAAAATGCTCCAATTCAAGATTGGAAAGCTCTTAAATGGAATCCTGAATATATCAAAAAGAGAATTCAAGTTTTAGACAGAGTTGCTGTTCAAGATGTTTCCAACATTTTCGTCTATGAAGAAAGATACAGACCTATGGCAGGATTAAAAAAAGTATTAAGAAAATCTGTAAAGAAATGGAAAAATATGTTGACTGAAGATTTCTTTTCTGAAGCTAAAAATTCAAAAGTTCATTTTTATTACACAGGAAAACTTGAAGACAGACATGGATTTTATAAAATCAGTCATGACTTAGACCCAAGTTTTTTCATTCTTCCAAATCCAAAGGATGAAAAATTGAAACCTCAATTCACAAGTATTAATGTCTGGTTGGGTAAAAATGTCATTACACACGCTCATTATGATCCAACAGCAAATTTTTATGTTCAACTTTATGGTAAGAAAAAATTTATATTATTTCCACCTGAGCAATACAAAAATTTATATTTACATCCATTTGCACATCCAAAAGATCGTCAATCAGAAGTTGACTTTGAAAATCCAAACAAAGAGTTATTTCCATTGTTTGGAGGTGCGAGGGGAATTGAAGTGACTATTGAAAAAGGTGATGTGTTATATATACCACCATATTGGTTTCATCGAGTTGAAGCTATTGATCTATCTATCAGTGTTAATGTTTGGAGTGAAAATAAAGAAACAATCGCAACTCCAAATTTACATATGATTGGATTACCTCCTTCTATTGATACTGTTCCACATGGTCCTGCAAAAAATATTCAAAGGATTAAAGAAACAGTCGCATACTTAAGACTACTTGTGAGAGAAGTCACAGAAGGTTCAGATACAAAATTTATCAATGATGCCTTATTGGAAAATCGTTACAAAGCGTTATACAATACTTTGAAATGTCATGATGAATTTGATCATGAAAAATGTCCTGTCAATGGAAGTGTTGATGAAGATGTTTTACAAGAAATACGCATGCATGTCCAAAAAATCAGTTTTGAATTTGATAAGCTAAAAAAATCTCATGATGGAATATTAGATATCATTTTAGCAGATTATGTTGAAAAAGTTGCTGGCCATGTTGTTGGAGTGAAATATTTATGTTTCTTCTTGAGATGCATGGTTCATGGATATACCGATGTTAATTACTGAGTAGAATAAAAATTTAATTACAATGCTTTTCCTCTTGCATTTACTTTCCATCTGTCAATAACCATTCCATTTTCAACAATAACAAATTCATCAATTAAATTGGAAATTGGACATGAATGATTTGGGATAATTCTGCATTTTGATCCAATAGCAAAATCATCAATTTTTTCTTTTGGTTTTGAAATCCAGCCATGTTCTTCTGATAGTTTATTTACTTTCAAAAATTCATTTTTGTTTGGGAAATCATCAAGTTTGAAAACATCTCCAAATGAATCTGATGATGAACCGTGGCCACCCGAATCAGATGTTAAAGTTTTTGAACCTGAATCAATGATGTAATAATTTTGATTTTCAGAAACAACTGTTGATAATACTGAAAGTGCAATTTCATTTTTTTCAATCAAATCTAATCGGAGAGGAGTTTTGTCATTGAAAACATAATTTCCTGGTCTAATTTCAGTTATGTTTTTGTAATAGTCACTGACTAAACATGTTGGTGTACTACCAATTGATATTTCTTTGAAGAAAATTTTTTTTAACATTTTTGAATGAAGAGTATTGAGGATATCAATTTCTTTTTTAGCAACTTCAAGAACGGCTTCTTTATCCTTTGCCATATAAGAATTTCCTGCATGGGATATCAATCCCATAAATTCCAAATATTGTGAGTTTTTGATGAATTCAATAATTTGATTTATTTTTTCTGTATCTTCTGGATCCACACCACATCTGTTCAAACCAACATCAATTTTCAAAAATATTGGTATTTTTTTTTTAATTTTATTTGCAACTCTTTCAATATTTGATAATCCATACATGCTATCGAATGTCAAATTCACATTGGAATCAAAATCATTTGATTTTTGTAACAATACCAGAATTTTATTTTCATCAATCAAAGGATGAGTTACTGTGATGTTATTAAAACCACTTTCAAGGAAAACTAAAGCTAAACCAAAAAATTAAAATAATTCTGTTTGTAATTTACCTTCTTGATGTTTTGAACAAGAAATACCAACTGAGCCTTCTTGTTGTTGAATTTTAGCTATTTCAACACATTTATGTGTTTTTATATGAGGTCTCAATTTTAATTTATGCTTGTTGCTGATTTTTTGCATGTTTTTTATATTTTTAATTAAAATTTGTTTATCAATTAGAACAGATGGTGTTTCAAGTTGTTTTAAAGTGGAAAAATTGTAATGCTTTGGAATTTTGACAGCAAAGAATGTTCGTTTCATTTTTTTTGAAATTATCCAATCACAAACCGAAATGTTTCAATAACAATAAACATGATTTATTGATCAAATTGAATATTTTTAACAACCTAAATATGATGTTTGTCCATCAATTTTTCCAATGTCTGAGCCATTTGATGATAAACGGTCGATGGATAAATCATCTCATAGGTAATTTTAAAGTATTCATCCAATACTAATTTCAATCCTACAATTTTTAAAATCTCTTTCAAAATTTCAATTTCATTCTCATTTAACTCAATTTTCAAACATTCAGGTGAAACAGTCAAATCTTTTGTGATATTTTGATAATTTCCAATCTCAATAAACAAAGAAGAAATCCAGTTCAAATTTGGTGCTGTTTTAGTTTTCTTTGCATCAAAGAATACTTTTCTTATCAATTGACTTAATTGATCTTTGAACATTGTTATTGGTACCAATGTACCAGATGTATCTTTAATATTCATATCAATGGTTTCAATGAAATCTAAAATCAATTCAAAAACAGTGAATCTGTAAGCTTGTTCAGATTCAATCACTCTTTCATCTGCAAAATCTTGAAGAAATTTGAACAAACTATATACATTTTGAATTTTTGATTTCACAAAAATGAAAATTGATATAGGAAATAAATCATCTGCACCTTGATTATTTGTCAAATCATCAATAGATTTCTTCATTTCATTTGTTGATTTCACCAAACAATCAAATTTTTCATAGGCTGTTTGAAATGAAGAAATCTCTTCTAAAATTTGAATTGAGCTTAAATAAGGTTCTTTTTCGTTTGGAATCAATGATTCTAAAATTCCCATTTCTTTGGGATTTGCATTGGATAAACTCAAAATTTTATACTTAAAATAGTTATCTCTCTCTTGATACTAAAAGAATTATATAAAATGAAATCATTTACAATTTTTGTATAAATTGAAAACAATGGTTTATAAATCATTTTCAAAATATAATTTTTCAACCAATACATCATTTTCTTTTCTGAGTAAATATCCATTGATTCTTTACCAACAATATATAAAATATTACCATGAAATGAATCAACAAATGATAAAAAATCATCTAATGCTTGTGATCTCAAAGAAGCATTCACTGATAAATTCCCAGAATATCTGAAATAAAAAATATCAACAAAAGTCTTAATGATGTCAGATAATTCAAATCTAAAAGATTAAGTATTATACCAAATTCATTGATTTACTTGCACAGATTTTCAACAAAATTTTTAACATTTTGTTTTCCAATTTCTTCCTTTTTCAAAACAAATGTTTCGATTTCTTTGAAAATAAAAGAACGAAATTTTTCTTTTTGTTCATTGATGACTTCTGAATAAGAAAGAAACAAAGATTCCCATTTGTTGATCAATTTCTTTGATTTCACAACTCCAAAACTTAAATCATGTTCTTTTAATAGATTTAATTTCTCTTTGAGTAGTATTATAGAGCAACTAAATCATTAGAAGTGTTTAAATTCTCACTTTGAGGCATTTTCCAATTTTCCTTTTTTGAAGATTCCTTGTACTGATTCGTCGTTCCAAATTCCATATAAGGAATCACCATTTGACATTTTCAACAAACCTTCACCTGATTTTATTCCTTTTTTCCAGTTTCCATCAAAAAAAGTACCATCTTCAAAAACTTCAATTCCCATACCATCTTTTTCTCCGAGACTCCAATTTCCATAATATATTGATTCTTTTGAAATGAAAATACCAAATCCTTCTTTTTTATCATTTTTCCAATCTCCAAAGTATTTTGTTCCATTGGAGTAATGTAATTCTCCCTTCGATTTTTTTGAGTAAATTATTATTTTTTACTTTTCCATGTCTTTTGCCTGTTAATGACTTTCCAACATATTTATCTCCACTTTTTGATGTAGTTACAATCGTTGATAATTTTCTTGGTTCTTTTTTAAAATAGTTCATTGTGGTTTGTAAAGAACTTTGATTTATTTCATCATTAATCAAAGTAAATTTAGTAGTGACACATCCTCTTGAATTTTCAGTAACATAATCTATTAAATCATGTGATTTTTCTTTTTAGGTGAGATTAAAAAATTTATGTTACCTGTGGAGAAATTTGTTTTTTTTTTTAGGATTTCGGAAATATTACATTCTGCTTTTGCAAGTATTTGATTTTGATATGATACATTTATTATTAATATGTCATTTTCTTGGATTCTATGAAGTTTTTAGTGATTTGTTTTGAAACTTGAAGAAAAATTTATCATGAAAAATTTCTTTGTCTATTGATGTGTTGTATATTTGATCTTGAATAGATAGTTCAACACTAATGTTATTTTTAACAAGATCAAAACTGAATCCAGTTATTTGAACCAAAATGGTTTGTGTCTTGCTCATCAGTGAAGCGATTTGATTGGGTTTTCAAC
>JABLTG010000256.1:0-18881 GCA_016618085.1 Neovahlkampfia damariscottae | reverse complement strand
ACCTTCTGTTAATGAAGATTGTTCTACCAACTTTTTTGTCCAACAAATATTCTTGTCAACTGAAGAAGAACTTGGAGGTATACTTTTCATTTGTAGCATGTCTTCTTTTTCTTTAGTCCACCAAAAAGGATACGAATATTTTCCTTGTTTATATGTTGATTTCATATTTCCTGTTTCTTTTGTTTCTTCAAGTTTTCTCTTTTTTATCACTTCTGTTGTTGATGTTGAAGTAACATTTTTTTCTTTCCAAAATGAATCCAATTTGAGCTGTTTGGACATTTTAAATACTTGAGATCTTTTTCAGTATTTTCTAGTTGAACAAAAGGTCTTTTTTGTTCAACTTGAACAACTTCAAGTAAAAATAACTGGCAAAATTAAATCTAATTGGCCACTTTTATCACAATAACCATCAATTCATTGGCCGTATCTACAAACTGGAATGAAATTATCAGTTCTATTCAATTCCAGATATTTAAATTCACTAAATATTTTATGTTTTGGTATTATTGCTGTTCCATTTTTTATCATCGGATTTGAGTGCTCATTCTTTGAAAAAGCAAAATAATTTTTTCCAACCAAATTAGTTGAATTCATGACAAAGGCGAATGTATAAGTACCATCTATGATATCAAACTTACCTTGAAAAGTTTCTCCAAAAATTATTTTTTTTTTCATTATTTCTGTGTGGTTTTTTAATTGAATAAAATTGTTTGGTAAATAAGCAATAATGGAAGTGGAATCATCAAAAATTTCTGGTTTTGAAAATATACCAACACCTATATATCCATTCCATTGTCTTGTATGAACAGTGAAAATAAACTCTTCACGTGAATTTGCCACTTGATGTTTTTCTACTCTCATGAAAGTATCTTCCCATAATATACATCCTATTTCAGTAACTTGAGTTGTAGTGATCCAAACATTCAACAATAAAATCAGCAGAAGAAAAATTTTCATATTTTGACCTCTTCCAACATAAAGTTTGTGACCAATCAAATCCGGTCCAAGTCAAAAACTCACCTCTTCATCAAACTCACTTTTCCTCTCACTTCACTGCAAAAATTGCCTGAAAATTTTTTTCTAATTTCACCAAATCAGAATGATATTTCCAGAACCAGTTGCCAAGTGAAATTAAATGTTACTTGGATAAACAGTTTTTTATTCTTTCATCAATTTCTTCAAATGATTTTCCTTCAAGTGATTCTTCTTTGTCCCAACATTTTTCAAATTTTTTGGAGTTTTTTTTTTCAAAATTTAATTTACAAATCTGATATTTTTTGATCAAATCTTTACATGGTTCATGATAATTCTTGTACTGAAAAAGGTTATTTTCTCCACAGACGTAAATGCTCATCGCTAATGAAGCATAACATTGTTGATGAAAATTTAATTCTTTTTGGTTGTATTTTTCAATTTCTTCTTTGTCTTTTTTTAAGTATTTTTCTGTGATTTGATTCTTTAGCATTAGTTGTTTGTTGAATTGTGTTGATAAATCTTTTTCCATTTTTGTGTTGTTTTTTGAAACACATTTTGTGAACGTGTTTAAAAGTGGTTTGCAATTCTTGTGGTATTTTTGATCTTGTACACATTGAAAAAAGAAATTTGCTTCAGAGAAACATTTTGCGTGTGATTCTTCAAGGTTCATTTGTTTTTTTCAACCTTTACCTTTTAGTTTTATTGGTGGAAAAGAAATTTATTCAGTTTTAAAAAATAATCATTTACAACACATTCGTAAACACATAATAAAGAATTTATTCTTTCACTTTTTCAGTTTTGGTGGTGTAAGATTTGTATGATAAAATTTGCCACAACGGCCAATGAATTGATGGTTATTGTGATAAAAGTGGCCAATTAGATTTAATTTTGCCAGTTATTTTTACTTGAAGTTGTTCAAGTTGAACAAAAAAGACCTTTTGTTCAACTAGAAAATACTGAAAAAGATCTCAAATGATGAAATTTTGATTTCAAAATTTCAAGTCAAAGGAATGATTAAAAAATAGGAAAGAAAAATTCATAGTACAACATTGAGAAAAATGCTTCATTGGTCTCATTTTCAATTTTGTCAAACACTAAAACATCTTGCTCAAAAAGATTCTGTTCAAGTACATGAAGTTTCAGAACATTATACCAGTTGTACATGTGGATCATGTGGAAAAATAGATTGGAAACTTGGAAAAAAAGATTATTTCAATTGTAAATATTGTAATTTTTCTCTTCCAAGAGATTATAATGGAGCAAGAAATATATTTCTGATGAACATACAAAATTTTATTGGAAATCCAAAAACTGCCAGTACTGCTGGCGACGGTCCTATCCCGAAAGAAACCTTGATTTTAATATCTGGTCTGATTAATCAGAATGAACGGAAAAGTCAGTTTTAAGATAGCGGAAAGACTAAAATTGAAAAAGCAAAAGGTGAATGTTTTAAATTCAACTTGTTTTGATACCAAGGAAGTAAAATCAGAAAAGTAGCTTCAAAAATATGAATCCACAACGTCAAAAGATAAATGGATTTTCTGTGAATATCAAAAGCACAATATAACCGAGCAAATCCAACTATAAATATAAAAAAAGAGTAGAATACAATAACAGCTTCATTCGTAGAAACATTTTCTTCTGATAAAAGTCCAGTCAACATAAATGGTTTCAAATCAGTTGAAAAAAAAATTTGTGTGGCAACAATGAATTCAATGAAGGAAGTGAAGATGAAGGCATATTTCAACAACTCCATTAAATATTCAACCAATCAAACATACCTCTGCTTCGGAGAATTTATTGGTGAAGAAAAAATTTCTGAATTGACCAATCATATGAGTTCTTTATACATTGTTTTTCATTGGACAACGGTTTTTTTAAATAGCCAACAACTTTTTGTTTTGAATCACCAACAAATATCAAACAACACATACAACAACAATGCCACCAAAAGCTGAAAAGAAACCAAAAGCAACAAAAGCACCAAAAGAAAAAAAACCTGTCGTAGAAGGAGAAAAAAAAGCTGCACACAAAAAGAAAAGAGTTGAATCATACGCTACATACATCTACAAAGTTTTGAAACAAGTTCATCATGATATTGGTATCTCAAACAAAGCTATGGCTATTATGAATTCATTCATTCACGATATCTTTGAAAGAATTGCAATGGAAGCAGCAAACTTAGTTAGAATTTCAGGTTCAAAAACACTTTCATCACGTGAAATTCAAACTGCTGTTAGATTAATTCTTCCTGGTGAATTGGCAAAACATGCTGTTTCAGAAGGTACAAAAGCCGTTACAAAATACGATCAATCAACTGGAAGAAACCAAGAAAAAAAATAAATTTTGTACATAAATAAACAAATGTTTTTGAATCCAAAAGTTTATTCATCCATTTCAAGAAAATTCATCTTCGAGAATTTCTTCATTGAGAGTGGCAACCGAACCAATTTTCATGTAGTTTCTGAATGGATGAAGAATAGGTGCTTTTAACACCCATTTGTATTTTGCGCACCAACATTTTCTTTTCCACCATTCAACTTTGCATCTACGCCAAGCACAAACTCTGGTTTTTGGTGTTTTAAGATGATACTTTCTTCCATCTTGAGCATTGATCAATTTTTGAAGTTCATGTACCAGAGGGTGCTTCAATTTTTTCATTCCTTTCAAAAGTGCTAAACATGAACATTTAGTAAGGTCAATACAATTTCTATTTCATTAATTTCTAGTTAAAATGGTTACTTGGATCTACAACCACTTGAATAACCATACAATGCAGACTCTCCACAAATTCTCCTGTTGCTTTCAATTTTGGTTATCTTACTTATAATCTGAATTATAAAGGACGCATTGACTTGTTTTTTCATTCAAAGGAAAATGTTCTTTGATGGAGCACCTACATTTGGTCCAACTTTTTTCACCAAATAACATGTAGCATATCTGAAGACACAAACAAGAGCATCACCATAAGAAACTGATTTTGCTGGAACTGATCCAAAAGCAATGCTTATTTCAAGTATTAACAACAAAACAACCATTAGCTTCATTTTGACAAGATGATTTTTGATTTGTCAATTTTGGAGAACATGATTCGTTAAAACGAAATTCTTCAGAAAATTTTAGAGTATAATACAATCTTGCTGTATATAAATTTAAAATATTCGATATTTTGTCCAAAGTATCTCCAAATTGCAGCCCAATCAAAAACTAAGATTCTTCAAGAGAGATTTGTCAAAAAAGAAGATGAATAAATTCTCCTCGTTTAAAGTTAAATAATAATGAAAAGTTTATTCATCAATATCTGAGTCAACCATTTCAAAAAGTTCATCATCTTCAGCTGCAAGTGGTTCTTCTTGATCAAGAGTAGCAACTGAACCAATTTTCAGATTCCCTCTGAATGGATGAACAACTGGATCTCTCAATACCCATTTATACGCAACACACCAACATTTTTTTTGCCACCATTCAACTTTACATTTATGTCTTGCACAAACTCTGGTTTTTGGTGTTTTAAGATGATACTTTCTTCCATCTTGAGCATTGATCAATTTTTGAAGTTCATGTACCAGAGGGTGCTTCAATTTTTTCATTCCTTTCAAAAGTGCTAAACAAGAGCATTTTCTTTTGTCAATACAATTACTATTTGATTAATTTGTGGTTCAATTACCTGGATCTGCAACCGGCTCCAAAACTGATCACTGCATCTTTGCCACAAATTTGCCTGATTTTTTTTAATTTTTCGTTTTTCTTACTTGAAAGCTGACCAATTTTTGATGCATATCTTGGTGATACTGTTAGATGGTAAAATATTGTTTGATGGTGCTCCGACATTTGGCCCAACTTTTTTCACCAAGTAGCATGAAGCAAATGTGAATTCACAAAGCATCGGATCACCACTAGATACTGATTTTGCTGGGTTTCCAAAAACCATTCCTATTCCAAGGACTAACAACACAACAACAACCATTTTTTTCATTTTTGACTAAACGTTTTTTGATTTGTCTATTTTGGGATGTGTGATTGGTTAAAATCAAAATGACTCATCAAAATAAAAAAATTTTGAACAAAGTAAAGAAGAAATTATTTGATCCTGCCATATTCTTTTTTGTTTGACAATATATTTCAAAGAGATAGAAATTACTTGCTAATGTATATCTCCTGGAGCTCTAATTTACGAGTTTTTTTTGTTTTCTGAAAAATGGAAGTGCATCCATAATCCAACCATTATTAGTATTTCTGTTGTATTTTGAATTTTTATTTCTAATTGCTACTTCTTTTTGAATTTAACAAACCGAATGAAAAATAATTTTCAAAGTAAACCTTATTCATCCAACAAAAAAATGTTTTTTTCACAACCCAATCAAAAACTGGGATTTTTTTCTAAGAAAAATTGATTTAAAAAAAGATTAAACAATTGAAACTCCATTCCGTTGAATTTTTTCAACCAATAATTTTTTAACAACAAGTTCTAAGTTTAGAAACCAACATCATTGGTTGATTTTTCTTCTAACAGAACAACACAACAAACATGAGTCAAAAAAAATTTCTCAAAGTGATCATTCTTGGGGATAGTGGGTAAAAAAATAAAAAAATAACCATTAGTGTCGGAAAAACATCTTTGATGAATCAATTTGTCAATAATAAATTCTCCTCACAATACAAAGCTACAATTGGAGCTGATTTCTTAACAAAAGAAGTTCAAGTTAACGATAAAAATGTCAGTAAGTCTTTTTTTTTTTCAACTAAATAAAAAAAGCAATGCAAATTTGGGATACAGCTGGTCAAGAACGGTAAAGAAAAAAAAAAAAAAAAATTAATTTTCAGTTTTCAAAGTTTAGGTGTTGCTTTTTACCGAGGAGCTGACTCTTGTGTACTCGTTTTCGATGTAAACGTTGCAGGAACTTTTGAACATTTAGACCAATGGAGAGACGAATTCTTAATTCAAGCAGGTGCGAAAAAGTAAAACAAAAAACTGACATTTTCAAAGGTCCTGAAGATCCTGATAATTTTCCTTTTATTGTTATTGGTAATAAAATCGATTTAAGTGATCAAAGAGTCGTGAATCAAAAACGCGCTCAAGCTTGGTGTCAATCAAAAGGAAACCTTCCATACTTTGAAACTTCAGCAAAAGATTCAACAAATGTTGAAGATGCTTTTCGTGTAATTGCAAATAATGCTCTTGGAAAAGAAGATAATTCTGGTTATGTTCCAGTCGATATTACAAACATCACAAAACCACCAGAACCAAATGGTAAAGGTGGATGTTGTGGGTAAAGACTAAATTAAATTTTTCTGTATTCAAAAAAAAAAAAAGTTTTCTTTGCAAGTCGAAAAAAAAAAAAAAAATTATTAAAAAAAATTCCGTTTTTTTTTTATTCAAATTCAATTAGTACTTGATTCATAATACCATGCATCATATTTCCAGCTATCTTTTTTATTTCACTTGGAACTAATTTTTTTTTTTGACCATTTCCTCTTCCTTCTAAGGCTTCGGCTAAATATTGAATACATTCTTCTATTTCATCATCTGTTGTTGATATCAAAAGATTATTTAAAGTTGAATCATTTTTAAAAAAATCTATCAAACTGACGTTTTGTTTAATTGAACATTTTTGAATTGAATTTTCAACAATAGAATGAACTAAATCTGATGAAACTTGTTTGTAATTATTTTTGCTTGTCATTTTCTTAACTGTTTTATTTATAACATCATTAACAAGTTTTGAAGCAAAATAAGAAATTGACTTTGAATTTAACAAAAAGTTCTCGTTTTCTTTTGGTGCTAAATTATCCATTAAAGAGTTTAATAATCTTTTTTCTTCTGATTCTTCTTCTGTTTTTAATCTTTCTTTACCACCTTCTGAATATCCAAAATACTCTTTTGCCACTAATGGTGTTTCGACCCAAGGCGTTGGTGATTCATCAGGCATAGGTGTTTGAAATAACTCCACCATTCTTCCAGTTTTAGTTGCTTCTGTGTGATCTATATTTTCATTCTTTAAACCAGAATACAGAGAATTGAGTTTCTTCATTTCTTCTTTTTCAGCTGTGTTTGGTGTATCTAATTCTTCCAGGTCATAATGATCTTCTTCTACAGCCATTGTGAAATTTTGTAAATCTGAAGGTGGTTTTCCTTGTTTTTCAAATACGTCTGGAATTATTCCATCTTCTGGTGTTTTTGGTGGTATAACTTCTTCACCTCTTCTTATTTTTTCACGGAAATATTCTGCTGATGATTTTGGTGTCTCTGGTTGACTCATGATTATTTTATTCGTTTGATTTTTTTATCCAATGATATTTTTTTCTTTCTAAAAATAGTCAAGTGTTTTATTGATTCCTTTGGTTGAACTTTGAAATGTTTGAGTGTATCCAACTTCAGCTGAAAATTGAAAGAAAAAAAGAAAAGGAGAAAAAATAATAATACAATAATTTAATACAGGTCCTGATGTACATGGATTTGTTTGAATCTTTTAAATTCTTCATTTGTGGTGAAGAGAGTAGAAGCTGATTCTTTTCTTCCTTTTGAAGGATCATTCTTTTTTAAGTGCCCTGCTTGTTGATCTGTCATCAAAGTTTTGAAATTTTTCTGTTTTGAAGGTTCATCGGTTTGAGTTTCAAATGACAAAGGAATTTGTTTGTGTTCTTTTTCTGACAGCAATGACAAATGGACTACTTGTAGGTTTGTGTTGAGGGTATACTGGTTGAGAGTTGAATCGATTGATCTTTTAAACTGACTTAGAGTTGACATGATAAATTTTGAATGTTTGTAGGATTGAATGGAATTGATAATCCAATCATTGATGAAATCAAAAATAATACCATTTTTGGACAGTATTCAGCTTTCCTAATTTGTTCATAAACATGGACTTTCAATTGCTCTTTTAGGGTGTTTTTCAGAGATAATAAATAGTTATTTCTTCATGCAGATTTTGTATGCTGAAATAATATTGAAAGTTCTTAAAATAATAGTACTCTGAATTGAAATTCCTCTGAGTGCTTATTTGTCGGATAAAATACTCAACATCAAAAGAAAGAATTAAGTTATGAGACAGATATTGTTTTGAAGTACTTTCAACAAGAAGTTTAAAACTATTTTATTTGAGTGAACTTTTGATAAAAAAAAAGAGTGGAAGTTTGAAAATGTACAATTAAATATTTGCCATGTTTATTTCTTTGAATCTTTTAAATTCTTCATTCGAAGAGAATAAACTTGAAACAGAGTCTTTTCGGTTTTGAAATTTTTTGAGGTTTTTTATCTTTCTTTCATCTGTCAGAATTAGTGATTTATTCGGGGATTCATTTCTTTTTACAGTTGTTTTTGTTTCGTCTGGTACTTCAGTGGTGAATATATACTCCTCTAATTGGGAAGCAAGTGAGTCTGTGACAAGTGATGGTACATTGTGTATTGTGGCTTTGATTACTTTCAGAGAATTGTCGAGCTCGTACTGATTTAAAATTTGTTCCAACGAGAGTTTGAAAGGGGATTTAAAGGATACTTGTGACATGATGTGAACTTCTTTTCAACCGAATTTTGTTGTGTCAGTTGATTGACCAATCGAATTTTTATGCTTAAAAAAATTCCAGATTCGGAAAACAAAATGCTTCCTTAATAGTCCATACTTCTTCCTCGTTTCTTTCTTGAGGAAAAGGGATAAATTTCAACAACAGAGTCTTGGAAAATGATTTTACTCTTTTCAACCTGTCGGAGAAATTCGGAGAAGTATGGTATCAATCAAAAATTTTCTTTTTTTGAAGTTCAAATTTTTCAAATAATATCAGTCACAAATAATAAACAATTTTAATTTTCTATTAATTTAATTTCTTTTAAAGAGACTCGATATGAACAGCGTGTTGAAGTTTGAATTGTTTGAATTCATCGTTTGATGCAAACAAATTTGCTTTTGAAGATCTTCTGGCTTCGTATTTTCCAGGTTGTCGTCTTTCTTTGTGAATTATCAACTTTTTTTCTTGAAGCATCGAGTCTTTGAGTTTGATCTGTTCTTTGTCGGATTTTATATCAGTATAGAAGTCATCCATATCTACATTGTTGTCTATTTCGTTTTCTTTCTCGTTCTTTTCTTCAGTATTTGTACATGTTTGTTTTTTTGATTGAAAAACCAGTTTTTGAGAGTTGTTGAGGGTGTAGTTGTTCAAAATACCATCAATGATGTTTTTAAATTCAGATTTTGCTCCAGGAGGTTGTGTGATGTTCATTCTTTGTCTTTCTTCAAGTTTGAGAGAGGATGTCCAAATTGGGTCGGTAAAAATACCCAATCAAAGTTTCCTTGGTTCAAATTTGTTTCTTTGAACCATAAATGTAAATATTTCGCTCCTATTTTAAAACTGCAATTTTAATTTGGATAAAAAAAATTCCTAAACTACTCCATTCCCAAATTGTGTATAAATGGGTGAATTAATAACTCCGAAATAGTCGCTCTTTTTGCAGGATCAAAAATCAACATTTCCGATACCAAATCTTTTAAATCCTTATTCCACTCTTTAGGTATTTTCGGTGGTTGATGACTACCAATCCAAAGACCAACTTCAGTTGGATTTAAATTGGTCAAAGGTGGTTTTCCTGTCATCATTTCAAAAATTGTAATTCCTAAACTCCAAATATCAATCTCTTTTGAGTATTCACCATTAATCACTTCAGGGGCCACTTTTTGAAAACTTTAATAAAAAAAAATACTTACTCCAATAACAAGTACCGACTGTTGATGTTCTCTTTTTATTCTTTTTGATGTTTGCATTGAATCCAAAATCTATCAATTTAATTTTCTTTGTTTTTGTGTTGATTAGTATATTATCTGATTTAACATCTCTGTAAATTATAAAATTTGAATGTAAATGTTGAAGTGTCACCAACATTTGATGAACAATAGATGCAATTTCCGAGTCTTTTAACGGAAAATTCTTGGATACATATTTTGTTAAACATTCATAAGAATCCAAAAACTCCATACAAATCCAGAATTCACAAGTGTTTTGATCTTTATATAAACAGTAAAAATCATAAAAATTGACCATATTTTCGTGATGGAAATTCTTTAAACAATCTACTTCTATCATAATGTCAGCCAAACATTTTTCATCACCATACCATTGGATGATTTTGACAGCATGAATTTTTTTTTTGTCTTTGTGATATGCCTTGAAAACAGATGCTGTTCCTCCTTCTCCTATTTTATCTTCATATTCATCAAATTCATAAATGAAATTTGGATTGATTAATTTTGGTTCTATCCAAGGTCTATACTCGGGTAAATAAGGTAATTCACTATAAAGGTATTGTTTCTTAACTTCATCTCTCCATTCTACAATGGATGTTGGTTTTTTTTTTTTTTTGTCCAAATTTTTTAGGACTGGTGAAGCTCCAACCGTTTTGATGTTCAAACTTTTTTCTAATGTTTTTATTCTTCTTTTTAATTTTGGATTTGGTTGAACTTTAAAATGTTTTCTCAAGTTCAAAGATTTGTTAAGTGTTTTAAAAGAGTTATTCGCAGCCATTTCTGATAAAGAATCAATGTAACTAATTTTTGGTGAATCTGTAGCACTTGAACAAGGACTTAATGAATTTGGTGACCAAACATCAACTGTTGGACTTAGAGATGAAAGTGGTGTTTTTGGTATTATTTCTTTTCTTTTTTTTTCATCTTTTTCTAATCTATTCATGTATTCAACATCTTCATCATCAATATCTTCAAGGTCACCATCAATCACATGGAATGAAAATTCTACTTTTTTCTCCATTTTTTTTTGACGTTTTGTTTTTCTGTTAAAAACCGTTGAGATATTTTCCACCAATCAATCTAGGTTTTGATGAAGTTTGTTTGGAACGAAGTTGTGGAAGCACCTTTGGAGGTATCACACCATTCAGTTTCATATAACCAAAATGATGATTGCTTGTATATTTCAGGTGGATATTCCCAAGATTTTATCGTTTCTCAGAATCTCCATGTTTTTAATATAAAGGAACATGGTTTTAAACGCTACAATGAAAAATTTGAATTATTTGGAAGATGTGGTCATACTTCTGTTATTTACGATAACTATTTAATCATTTTTGGAGGTTGTTTTGATTCAAAATTCCAGAGACTTTGCGAAACTGACAAGTTATATTTTTTTGATTTGAATGACTTTACAACTGAAGAGATAGTATTCAAAACAAATGAAATACCGGATACTAGATGCTTCCATAGTTGTATTTTAAATTATAAAAACGAGATGGTCATATTTGGCGGAAGAAAGGATGAAAAAACTTCATTTAACGATTTATGGATATTCTCTTTTGAAAACAAAAAATGGAAGAATATAAATTATAAAGGATTTGAAATGGACTGCATGCATTTACATACAAGCCAATCAATTGATCATTATATGTATTTGTTTGGTGGAAAATCTTCAACCAAAGGAATGCAAGATAGATTATATAGATTCAACTTTAACACCGAAACATTTGAAAGTATAAACTGTCATTCAAAAATTTCACCATGTTCACGATTTCTATTGAATTCATTCACAGTTGATGGTCTTTTTTATATTATTGGTGGTGAAACATACGCAGATGTTCTTTCTGATATATTTGTTTTCAATCCATTGATCAATCAATGGAATAAACAACAATCTGATTTATCAGAAAAAGATATTCGATGGACAAAATGTGTTAAAGCTGATGGACGAATTTGGATGATTGGAGGTGTAATTTTACATAAATCAGAACCAAAAATATATGCATCTTGTAAAATAATGAGATCTAAATATATTTATTCACTGATTAAAAATGAACAAGTTGTTGATTTAAAGTTTAACTTTAGGAATTGAAATAAAGAATTAATCACTCTAAAAGAAACTGAAAAAGTTTTGGTGAAAATGGAGTGATGAACAAATATTTCATTGTTCATACAATTTTATTTGATGAATATTTCTGTATTCTCCAAATTCATTTCATCAATTTTTGTAGAAGTAGATTCTTCATGTTTCTTCAATTCATCAATTTTTGATGGAATACAAACATCTACTGATTGTTCAATTATTTCTTTTTCTTCTTTCATTTCAGTTTCAAGATTTTCTTTTTCCTTTTCATTTTGTTCTGTCATTTCTTTGTTTGATTTTTTTAGTTTTTTAGTTTCTGGAAGGAAGATTGTCAAAAAAGTTCCACAAACCAAAGTGATTCCAGAAAATATCCAGAGAACACCTGGTAATCCAACAACAATTTCAATTGATAAATACATGAACCCAATCAAAAATGAAACAAAATTGAAGATTGTTAAATTCCAAGCTGAAGTTATAATGGAAATATCTCCATCAAAAAGTTCAGAAAACAAAATAAAAATTAGGGAATTGATACCACCATTGTTACCAACTAAAAATATCAAAATCATTATGATAGATAGGATTCCACTTATTTCCTGTTGTACAAAATACACAATGAATCCCAATGACAAAGTGCTGAAAAACATAATTATATATCCAACGGTTAGCAATAATTTTCTTCCAAAACAATCAACAAACAATGTCGGAATTATTGCAGTTACAATATTCCAAAATGAAACACCAATTGATGCCAGAGCAGTGTAGTAAAAATTAGTCACACCTGCTTTCTGAATTGTGATGGGAAGAAATATCATCATGGGTACTAAACCCCCTAAATGCAATGAAATTATCAACAAAAAGCATAAAAATAACCTCCATAAAGTTTTAAGTTGAACAATTTTCTTCATAACAATGATGAATTGAAAATTTTTTTCTTTCTCCTCTGGTTTCTTTTCTTTTCTTTTTTTCCTCTCTTTTCGCCAAATTGGTGATTCTGGCATAATAATAGAAACAAAAAATAGCATCAATGGTGGAAAAACACCCACTGCTGTCATCCACCTCCAATCATGTACAATCAAAGCAAAAAAAGTAGTAGTATTTGCAACTAACACAAAAGTTGTCAACCCTATCAGATACATTGTTCCAACTACTCCTTTTATTTTAGGTGGCGCTAACGAATTTGCGTACTCTATTCCAGCTGTTGATATTACTCCAGATGCGATACCTGTAATAACTCGACCTACAATCAACATGGCATAATGAGCAGAAAATACAGAAATAGTTTGACTTAATAAAGCTACTAAAGAGTATAACATTAATGTGAATTTGAAACCAATGAAAAAAACTGTGATAGGAGAAAGAATTGGACCTATAGCATTTCCAAAAACATAAGAACCAGGAAAAAAGCTCTGAAGAAATGCTGAATTTGTTGTATTTAATAAAAAATCTTTGTTTCCATTGTCAGCTATTAAACTTGGTAAAGCAGCACCAGTTAAACCCATTGAAAAACCGAATTGTGCTCCTGCAAGGAAGTTGACAGTTATCAACAAGAATCCAAAGATTATTATTTTTTCTGACCAAAATTTTTCATATTTTTCAATCAGATGATTTATTTTTTGCATCAATGTTGAGCACAAAAAAAAATGAACCAATGATTCGTCTTCAAAGTTTTTTTTGAATGAACAAGAGTTTCATTTGGTTATTAGTGCACATTGATTTTTCAAATTCAAAAAAAAAATGTAAAAAGGAACAAGTTCTGTTTTCAACTGGAGTTTAAAAATTTAATAATTTTTTCTGATCAAACACTCATCAACACTTTCAATAGAAAGCTTGAAAACCAAAAAAAAAAAATTCCGGAAGCTTAATTTGGAATAGAAATAATAATCTGATCTCAAAAAAATTCAATTTTAATTGGAGAACATGTTGATCAAAACTGAAATGCAACCATTTTTGCAGAGTCTACTTGAATCTCTTCCAGTTGTTAAATTAGTGATGAATGGAATACAAATGCACCCAAAGAATATCATAATACCTCAAGATACTATTATACACTGCACAATTGACTTTATGAACTTAAGGCTTCGAAAATTCTTAGACAAACTTCAAAATTCATATTTTACAAAATTCGATTTGGAAAATATTTATATCAAAAGAATGAAAATAGTTTTTAACAAGTATCCAAAAAACATATGTGTTGTTCTATTTTTGAAGAGTCCTAGTTTTTTTGGTAATAGTGGTTTCAATTTAAAATTACGTCGAATTTCGTTTGATTATGATATTTCTCTTAAATTGATAAATCAAATTAATTTTCAATTTAGATTGATGAATTGTAGAGGTCAGTGGATTTTGTTTCAAACAGGTTTTCAAAAAGCACAAAGTAGTATCAGGGGGACTGCTATTTTTCGAGGACAAAATGTCAACTATTTGGTTGAATTTTTTGGATCTGACAATTTGAAGGATATTGATTTGATGAAGTTTGAGATTCATGTTGAATTCACTTTGGAAGATTGTTTATTCCTGGAGAAATTCGAAGTGAACTGGCCATCAATTCAATGAAAGGACATGAAATCTATTTTGAAAAATAAAATATATCTCATTTGAATTGAATGAATAAACAATTGTTCAGTTTTTGGAATGATGTTGATTGGAATAAATTCCTAAAAAAGAATTCCATAAAAAGTGAAAAAATTTGGATTCCACAATTGCAAAAAAGAATTTCAAATTTGCAGGTTGTGTTTTCCATCAGTATTGATTGGTCAATTCTACCGGTCCAATCAATTTGCTTTGTTTTCATGCTCACCAACTTATTCACCACCAACAAACCAGCCATTATCAAAGACCTCAAAAGTAATGGATTAAAAGGATATAGTCCAAACTTTGATTGTCTTTTGTCCATAGAAGACCTCCGTGATGCTTTCAAAGAACACTTAAAATCAGAGTTCAACTTAGAACCTTTTTTATTCATTGAAGATGTTGAAAAATTAAAGTCCATGGATAAAAGTCAATGGAAAACAAGATGTGAAGAGATAATCAATACTTATTTCGTCTCTGGATGCCAAAACGAACTAAATGTAGATTTCCAACTTAAAAAGAACATGTTGGAATATCGAGAACAAATTACGGAACATAGTATTTGGGACAGAAACGAAACAGCTTTTGATTTGTTCAAACCAGCTTACCGTTTCATTTTAAATGGTAACAGTTTTTTTTTAACACTTTCTTTATTAAAGATTTGTATCATGATGTATGGCCTAGATTTATCAGAAAGAAGGAATTTTTGAGTATCTGCATTAAACATTACAAAGTTCCAAATTTCATTCAACTTGCTCAAATATCAAAGTTCCAACTCAAACTTGATGACTTTGATAGACCCTATATTGATGACAAACATTTTCAATTCTTTGAAGAGTTGTTAGTTGATTCATTTGAATGGAAACAACTTTCTTCATGGTCAAAAACCAAAACAAACTTTTACACAAACACAAGAAATTACGTTCCAAAGAATATGAAGATCTTTAGTGAATGTGAATTTTTCAAAGGAGAAACAATATTACCTTATGAATTTGAAAGATGTCTTGTTGCATTTGAAACATTCCATGCCTTTGAACAAGATCCAATTTACCTCAAATTCACAATGGAAGATTTGAATGCTCAACAAATGGAACTTGATTTCAATCCTGAAGCAAACATATCCAATCGAAAACATTTAGTATTTGAAACTGATATGCAAGCTCAATTAACATTTCAAATGGTTCAATCATACTCATGTGCTTATTATCCTGAAAAGGGAATTTACATTTCCGTTTGTAAACCATGTCACAATGAGAGCACTAAAAATTATTTACCTGCAGAAAAGTTCAAAAAAACAAGACCAGTGAAAAAAGGAGGACCTGAAGTTGAAACAGAAACTCAAATGGGATATCGCTATGCGGCTTTGATTTATCAAAAAATGGGTAATTTTACAAAAAGGTATTATTTCATATTTGCTAATCTTGGTGATATTCCAAATGCTGCAGTCATACTGAGAAAAATTTGTGAAGGAAGAGCTGAAAAAACTGCAGTGACTTTGGGGAAATTAATCAAAAATACACCTGAAGGTACAACCATTGCAGGTTCAAGAGATGTTTTAAAAAATGATCCTTATGGTATACTAATGTTGGAAGCATTTGGTTTGGATGTTGACCTGAATGATTAAATTATTTATTTATTGAGTTTCTGTAAATATTGTCATTCAATTCGTTTTTTGACCGTAAATAGTTCTTTTATTCTACTTCTTGTTAAAAGAAAGCACTTTAAGTCGAGAATTGAAAATTAATTCGACCAATCACCAATCACCTCAACAGAAAACAAACTGAAGTTGAATTGTTGACAGAATGGGTAAACACCACAACACTCGCTCAAACAAAATCCAAAAAAAAAAAAAACCAGAATTAAAAGAAGGTGAATTACCAAACGTGGATTTTTACTCTGACCTCAGAAAATCCGAACCAGAAGGAGACTACCATAAAACAATAATTTCAGAGTGGTTTGGAAATAGAAAAATTTTAGAATATCATCATGGATATATCCAATGGTTATTTCCAACCACAGAAACTAGTTTAAATGATGAAGCTTACCAATTATCTCCAACAGAGATTGAAGTATTTTGTAAATCAGAACAACTTCAAAAGAAGTTAATAATGTCATTTCAAATGATGTTAGATTTTTATGGAATGAATTTAACACAGGATGGAAAGATAACAAGACATGAATATTATCAAGAAAGATATAGACATTTGAATAAACGGGCCAATGATCATAATTTTATGAGGATAACAAGAATCATAAAATGTTTATGTCTTTGTGGTTTAGAAAGTTATGCAGTTCAATTCGTCAAAATATTGGTTGAAGAAATTTTTATTGAAAAAACGTTCACAAATCTGCAAGTTGCAAAGAATTCTTGTAAGAAATTTTTTATTCCTTCATTGCCAAAACAATATCAACAAAATTTTTTTGATATCATCAATGAAAAAAATGAAAAGAAAAAATAAGTCTTGATGTTGTAGGATGCAATAATTAAAGTTTTCTGATTCGTCCACTTTTTTGTGCTCGTTAGTATTCTTACTTTTTGATCTTAATCTTTTCGAAAACAAAGATTTATTGATGAGTGCACCAAAACTTTCATTCAATTGTGACAACAGAGTTCAAATTTTCCAATTCAATTGTTGCAGCTTTGTGACCTTTTTCACTGGCAAGTTCATAGTATTTTTTTGCTTTTTTCCAATTCTTTTCCACACTTTCACCATTTTCGTAAGCATGGCCAATACAATATAAAGCTTGTGGGAAATTCTGTTCAGCAGACATTAAGTAATATTTGAACGCTTTGAAAAGATCTTTACGGACACCTGTTCCATTATCATAACAAGAACCCAAATTAAATTGTCCATATGGGTTTCCTTGGTCAGCAGACAATCTAAAAAGTTGAAATGCTTTTTCAAAGTCTTGTTCAACACCTATTCCTTCATCAAAACAACAACCCAAACAATTTTGACCATTACTATTTCCTTGATCCGATGATAATTTAAAGCATTCAAAAGATTTTGCTGGATTTTGTTCAATACCGATCCCTTTTCTATAACAATTTCCTAAATTGGATAAAGCATTCGGATTTTGTTGATTTGCTATTTGTTTACTAAGAGACTTATTTTCCAACCATGAGTTTTTGGAAAAAATTCATAACATAAATTCAATCTCTTGAACTTGAAGAAATTTCATTGGATCAAGTTAAATTAATTTGAAGTTTAGTGGTAATGTCTATTGAAACCCAAGGCCTCGACTTATTATTCTGATTATGAGAAATGTAAAATTATATTCAAAGAATCCCACAAAAACTATAAAAAACTTGATGAGCTTGGAATATGTTCAATGATAATTCAAAATAAAGTTGATGTCAAAAAAGGACTTCAAGATGACGAAAATTTGACTCAATCAGTTGTAGATATTTTAAAAAGAAAAGGTGATTGTATTACAAGACCTACCATTCTTTGTCCAATTTTTTTTCTAACTTGTTCTGAAGTTGCATTTTTGAAAAGATTATGGTCGCTTTCGTAACATTTACAGAAACAAAGAATAAATTTCATTTCCTGAAGAATACATGTTTCAAGCCAAACATCATGTTTCATTTGAAGCGTTATTAGCAAAAACATGACTTTTCTTGCATGACTCAGGCAAGTTGAATACTACTTTGTAGAAATAACATCATCCAGTTGGAATAATGTGACTCAGTAGGAATAAAGTCATATTGGTATGAAAAACACCATTTTATCAGTTGGAATGCTACACTTCAAGTTGAAGACCAAGTTTATTCTAAAGACGTGGTTAATTACATAGGAGTCTTATAGTATGGACAATTACTAAGGATTTTAATACGGTATGTGGGGTTTTTTGTAAAATAAGTCACTTATCACTTTATGATAAATTCATTTCGTAAACGATCAACTTATTGTTTGGTGATACACTTATTATCTATTGATTGACTCATTGACTAATGAGTCGTGTGATATTTGAACAACATACTCACTCGATTGAAATGCCCATCTTCAATTAAAAAACACTGTTTATTCTTATAAAGATACCAATTGTACAAGAGTCTTATTATTCTGTCGGGATTTTTTTCTTCATATTTTCATGAAAGTATTGTTTTGCATCTTGATTCAACCTTGAATAACTATCATTTTGTATGTTTTCTTCAATCTCAATTTTTATCTTTTCATCAAATGCCTCAATGTTGGAAATGATACCCTTTCTCAAATCTTTAGATCGAACTAAATAGATCTTGTATTTTTTTCTTTTGTTCACTTGTTGGTTTTAAAAGAATTTTTCTTGATCGAATAATTTCATCTGTATCAAGTTGTTTTTTTGATAAACCAGTTTTATGTGAAATTTGTTTGTTTTCTTTTGGAACATCTTTTGATGAAAATAAAATACCTTCTGTTAATGAAGATTGTTCTACCAACTTTTTTGTCCAACAAATATTCTTGTCAACTGAAGAAGAAGAAGAACTTGAAGGTATACTTTTCACTTGTAGCATGTCTTCTTTTTCTTTAGTCCAC
>JABLTG010000255.1:0-18908 GCA_016618085.1 Neovahlkampfia damariscottae | reverse complement strand
ATTGGAAACTTGGAAAAAAAGATTATTTCAATTGTAAATATTGTAATTTTTCTCTTCCAAGAGATTATAATGGAGCAAGAAATATATTTCTGATGAATATACAAAATTTTATTGGAAATCCAAAAACTGCCAGCACTGCTGGCGACGGTCCTATCCCGAAAGAAACCTTGATTTTAATGTCTGGTCTGATTAATCAGAATGAACGGAAAAGTCAGTTTTAAGATAGCGGTAATGGAGGAGAATCCAACCTATGGTATAGCTATAACTATGGTCCAACGCATATTATCGTTTTTAGTTTGGAACATGATTTTACCAAGAACAGTCCACAATACAATTGGATAAAAAAAGATTTGAAAGAGAATAACTCTACCTGGACAATATTATTTTCTCATCGACCAATGTATATTTCTGCATCTTTAGAGTATGAAGGTGATAATCGTATGGCAAAACATATCCAAATTGAGGTGGAGAATATACTTGTTGATAAAGTTGATCTTTTTATTGCTGGACATTATCATGCTTATGAACGTACTTGCAAAATGGAATCTTATCGATGCAATGGAATCAAGGGCATAACTCATGTGTTGGTGGGAGCTGCTGGGTATTTGGATGGATATCCTTTCAGAGAACAAAACCTGAATGGTCAATCATAAGAGAACAAATTATTGGATATTCTATCATTCACGCAAATCAAACCCATTTAAATTTCCAATATTTGATGACTGAAGGAGGAAAGCTTCTAGATGAATTTTACTTGAAAAAATAAATCAAACTTTTTCGATTTTGGGAATTTTGGAGGACAGAAGAAGATAAGGGGTAATTTGAAAGATTCTGATTTGTCCAAATTTAAAGACCAATCAGGAGAAACCATACAACCCAAAGAAATTGATCAAAATCAAATATGTCTAATTGATTGGAGATCGTTATTCGTTTTTATCTGGACCAACCAAAATAGGATCATTAAAAAAAATTCAAAAAAAAAAAAAAAACTTGAAAATGAACTCAAAAGCAAAAGTGATAAAAAATATCATAAAAAAATGTGAACAAGAAGAAGATATTCCAAGATTAAACCTTTATTACATGAAAGTAAAATTTCAAACATTTAAAAAAAAAAGTTAGCTGAATTTTATGAAGAAGAAATCAAAAAACAAAATTTAATGATTGATTATTTCAAAGAAAATGGGAATTTATCTCCACCATTAATTCCAACAACTGTTCCAAAAATATCTCATCTTTCAATTTTACAAAGAAACCTTGAAGAATTATTGTCCAATGAAGATTTTCCAAATTTAGATAAAACTGGGAAATATAAAATGGTTAATGAAAGTTTAGTGTCACCTTTAATCGATTTGATTTCATTGAATGTGAGAAAAAGATTATTGAATCTCAAAGGAACATCACTTGATCCTCTCATCAAAGAATTATTGAAAGTCGAAGAAATTTCTAATACTGTTCAATTAGCAATTGATTTAAAAGGATATCTAATGGAAAAATTGGCATTTGACAAAAAAATCAATGAACTTCAATTTAGAGTTTTAGTTCTTTTGGCAATTCACCATAGAACTTTAATTCCAATTTTTGAACACATTTTAAGTTACAAAATACTTGAATCATGCTTTAATGATACACCTTTAAAATCAGTTAATGTTCAAAAAATGTTAATGAAGGAAATATCAACGATTTCTCATCAAATTCATTTGGACATTTTATAAATTGATTAAAAGTTTTTTTGTGAGTGAATTTGTTTTAAGAAGTCATTGATCATTTTCTTCTTCTTTCTTGATCTCTTTTGGTTTCAATTTTTGCTACAAAATAAATCCCACTTGATGAACGACCACGGTTACGAATTATTAATAGGTTTCCAGGAGGACAATTGCATTTTTGGCTATGATTCAAATTGGTGATGGTTTATCAACCGATTGATTGTTCATTGGTCAATCATATTCGAATGGAATTGTTGAGAGTTGCTGCAGTTTCTTTTGTCACATTTATAACTTCAATTTCAATCTATTCGTTGACTTCTAAGTTTTTTATATCTCAAAAAGAACCACAGAAAAAAGTTCTAACTGCTCAACTTGAATCAAAAAAACATGGAATCGATTTTGTGAGAAAACTAACTGAAGGAGAGATAGAAATAATTTGCAAGAGTTTAGAGAATGTTCGTGAATTCTTTCCAAAAAATGAAAAAGAAATCACTTGGTTGAACTTGTTCTTCAATCAAAAATTCACAGTCTCGCATCCACTTCAACAACAACTTGACAAGATGGTGAATCAACTCGTTGAAGAAAATTCACTGTACAAAACCAATTATACCATATCTTATGGGTTTTTAATAAACCCAGCAGGATGCCAAAAATACCAACAATTTCATTTTGATTACACAACAACATCAATGAACATTTTTGTTCCAATGACGAAAGTGACATTCAAGAATGCAACACAATTTTTGAGAAGAAAAATGAATTCTAAAATGGATTATTTGAACAATTTCGGTGAAGCTGAAGATATAATGCAAAAAGAAAATTTGGATTTTTTGGAGATATCACAGATTGCTTGTAAACCTTTTTTGGTGACAAAAATGCACCCAAGGTGAGAATTTTATCTTTTTATTGAACCGTTTCCAGCACTTGTCATCGGGGATTTTCAAATCTTGAAGATTATGATAGAGTAGTTTTTTGGATCACAATAGATAATCATCTTCACTACCTTGAAGAAGATACAACATACAAAGAAATGTTTCAAAAACAAGAAGAAAAGCTTGCTGTAGAATCTTGAATAAAGTTTTATTATAAAAAATAATCTTAAATTCTGGAATTGGAATTATATTCGAATCAACTATCCAAAATGCACCACTAGTTTGTGAAATTCATGAAATCAATAAACGGTTTCAGAAAAATCAAAATTTATTTCTCAAATTTATTTCTTGGAGCTTCACTCCATTTAGCTATAATATGTACAAGCTGCGCATACTCACACCAAACATACATCAACATTGGGATGAACAAACTAATTTCCAAGAATTTTAATAACACCTCCAAATAGATAGATTTATCATGTAAACTCATATCTAAGCAATATGATAAAATGCACATTGGATAAGCCAACCACAAGAAAATTCCAAAATTGTTGTAGGATCCTCTAGGCATTGTCCAATCCAATATCCAATAAACTGGGAATTTACTTGGTGATTCTAATATTGGATATCTTCCAGTTGCGGTTGTGGCATAATCAAAAATGCACATTCCTAACTCAACAGTGGTAATAAACATTAACAATGGAAAAGTTCTTTTGTCCAAAAGAATGCACCAACACATTATCACTATTTGAGCTTGAACATCAGCTAACCAATCTATACCACTACCAAAAATTGTACATTGCCCATATGCTCTGGCAACTGGACCATCCAACCAATCCAACAAAGTTTGCGACATTAATAAAACAGCAGAAACCAAAGGCATATCATTAACAACGGTAAAAGAAGCAATTAAGCACATCACAACTCTTGCATAATCAATGATGTTGGCGTAAAAATATTTGAAATCTTTGAAATAAGTTCTGTGTTTTTCTTCTGGACTCTTGAAAACTTCTTTCCAACATCCATCTTGAAACAACAACATTTTTTCAGCTGGTTCTCCCATTGTGTTGTATATCTCTTTTTATATTTTCAATGGAAAACAAAGGATAATTTTGAATTTGAAACTTTTTTTTCAACCGATTCATTTTTTATTGGCCAATTTAATCTTTATTTAGCCTTGTTGATTTCTTTGATTTTTTGAGCTGAAAATAAATTTGATTGGTTTCGTGAATTGTTATTACTTTTTCCAACAGTCTCTCGATTGTCTAGGTACGGTTCAATATTCTAGGGTTGAAGATATCCGATTGAGGTTCTCATTTTTCAGAAGTTGGGGTTTTCAATCACTCCAGATTATGATTATTCAAAAAAATATGACAAAACAGATGTTCACTCAGGTCCAATTTATAAAGCTAAAGGTTTACAAAATACTCAAATTGATACAGTTTTCAAAAGGTTTTTTACACCTTTTGTTCACAATATTTTTGAAGCAACAAATTTGAACTTGAAAAACAAAAATGTCACAACAAAATCAAAACAGTTGATTCAAGTTACAGAAGAATCTATATGGTATTGGCTAATTATATATTTTGTGAAAGGTCTTGTAAGAATCATGAAGTCGGAGAATTATTGGAAACATGATTCAACAGGAATTTAATGTCAAAAAAAAATATCATTTTATTAATTACTACCTTCATATTGATTTCGAAAAGGCAGAAGAGAAGTTTCATCATTTATCAAAAGACTATTGGATACCATTTTTGATTCTCAGTTTGGATGATGATGCTTGGAAGTGGACTGGTCGAGGTGGATTAAAAAAAAAGAATGATAAAAAATAATGTAAAACTGGTATTACTTCATGGAAGATTGTAGATGAAAAAGGAATGTTTTTTGTATAGTTTTTGAAGATTCAAAAATTTACAAAAATTTTAAAGAAGAAAATTTTACATACCATGAAGCAATGATGAGAGCAGTTGATAAATTTGTTCCTTTTGGTGCATATACCTACATTATTGAAGCCAAAATTTTCCAGAGCACTTTGTAAACATGATTGAATTATTTGAACAAAAAAATGGTTCAGTTTCACTTGTTGAAAAAGAAGAAGGAGAAGCTCTTCAAACTTACGTCAAAAAAAAAGGAAAATTGGATGTTGAAGAATTCCTGAAACTTGCTATAGAAATGTCAAAATGTTTACAATGCGCACATTCAAAACAAATACTCCATTGAGATATCAAACCTGGCAACTTTATTTTAAGTGAAAAAAATGACAAAGTTAAATTGATTGATTTTGGTTTAAGTGTAATGATTTCAAGAAAATCACCTTCTGTACCATGTAATACACCAACAGGAACTTTTAATTACATGAGTCCTGAACAAACTGGAAGAATTTCAAAGAATGTTGATTTTAGAAGTGATATTTATTCATTAGGAATTTCGTTTTATAATATAATTACAAGACAACTACCTTTCTCAGGGGATTTGCTTGCTTTGGTTCATTCTCACATTACAAAAAAAATTCCGGTTGTAAAAAATATTCCATCTGCAATCAATGAAGTTCTCCAAAAGATGTGCTCAAAAAATCCATCAGAAAGATATAAATCAGCTTTAAGGGTACTTAATGATCTCGAATATATTCAAAAAAATGTGAATTCAATTTCAAAGAGTTTATTGTTGGTCAGAATGATGTTCAAGAATTTCAAATTCCGAATAAAATGTATGGAAGAGAAGAAGAACTAAAATTATTAAAAAACACAATTACCGACCTAAATTCTTCAAGTATGTGTCTGATATCAGGTGTTTCAGGGATGAGAAAGTCAAAATTAGTTGAAGAGTTAATGAGAGATCAAGAACTGAATCTGTTAATCGTCTATGGAAAATTTGATCAATTCAATAGATTAAAACCTTATCTTGCATTCATAAAGTAACTCTAAAATAACAATTTAATCTTTAAAAGTATCATGAAATCATTGATTTCCAAAACTATATCAGATGTTGATGAAATGAAGTCAAAGGTCGTTAAACTTTTGAAACATGAATTAAATGATGTTCTATTCTACCAGAATCTGAACTATTGATTGGAAAGATCAAAAAGAAATTGATGTTGAATCATTCACTGAAGGAATTCAATTATTTGAATCAAATCAATTCGAAAAAGCTGAAAAAATATTTTCCAATTTGAACGATAGAACATCAAAATATCTTGAAAACGTTTCGAGAAATTATCAATTTTATTCATTTGATGACAATTGGAAAGGTGAAATAAAAATTGATAAAGATGGAAATTTAGTAGAATTGACCAATGATTTCATTGTTGATAAAACAATTGATGGGTTATCTCTTACCTCTGAAACTCAATTAATGGATACATTATTGAAGAATGGTGAAATTATACAAGTATTGAAATCTTGGTCAAAACAACAACCTCAAAAAGTTCGTTCAATGCTTTCAGAATTTGAATAAACTATTAAACTTGATTTAAAGATTTGACTTCCACATCCTTTTATTTTCACACAATAAATTATAGAAACAATAACATTTTTTCCGTTGGTTCTCCCATTGTTTTGGATCTCTTTTGAATTATATTTTCAATGAAAACAAAGAATAATTTCGAATTTGAAGCTTTTTTTTCAACGTATTCATTTTTTATTGGTCAATATAATCTTTATTTAGCCTTGTTGATTTCATTGATTTTTTGTTGTGCTGTCATTGCATTTTCATCAATAGGTTTTGAAAAAATGCCTGAAAGTCTTCTCTTGATTTTAGTTCCAGTGGAATTTGTTGGAGAAAATAAACCAGCCATTGAATCAGTAAATGATCTTCGGCGAGATTTTTTGGTTTCTTTAATTTCTTCTTCATCTTTAACTGCTTCGGTTTCATCTTCAACATGTACATCTACCCATTGCATAACATCATCTAATTGGTCAAGATTAAAAGATTTTCTTTCTTTCCTTTTGGTAGGCTTTAAAGATCTTGATCCTTCAACTGATTCAAATAAAGAGTCTTCAAATAATGGACATAAACACTTTTCTCTTGATTTCATATCCTCAAACAAAGGAAGAAATTCTTCATGGGTTGGTGATTGATGATGTTTGATCCAAAAACCTAAATCAATTGCTTGGAATACTAAAAAATCATGTGGATATTTTTTTCGAAAATCTGGTTCTTTTTCAAAAATAGTATTTAATTTCTCATCAAATTCATCATGATATTCAATTTTTGGGATGAATGAAAAACCGAATTTTTTTTCAAATTCGACAACGTATTCTGTTGGATAAATTGAAGCTCCTGAATCACCATGTTCTTTCATTTCTGTCATGAAAGTAACAAGAGATCCTCTAAATTTTGTTGAAATTTTAAATAATTTCAATATTTCTTCAACAAAATAATAGAAATTGGATTCTTGTTTTTTTGGATTTGGATCATGTTCAACAAATTGGTAATTGGTGTTCCATTCTGAAATAAATTTTGATAATTTTGAAGTAACTTCAGTGAGGGGTTTTTTGATTGTTGAAAATTCTGGAATAGTTTCATAAATTTGACTCATTGCTTTGTTAATTCTTTTTGGAACACAAATTGAACTTTTTGTAAATTCTAAATAAAAAGGTCCGACAATGAGAGCACAAATGAAATTTTCAAACTTTTCTGGTTTATCTCCAGTAGAAAACTTTGATATTGTTCCAGAAAATGAAGCTTCAAATCCAATACTTTCTCTATTATGTATCATTTGTGTTAAAATTAATTTAACAGGTGTTGTTTTTGACATGGTGTCATAATCTTCGAGATCCTTATGTAAAATAGAATGTAGATTTATGTTTAAGTAAGTTTCTAAAATATCATTTGAATTTCCGAGAGTCAATAATAATTCATTGTCCAATAAAATATTCGAAGATCTTATTGATGGGTTTGACAATTCAAAGCAATCAATTTTCAATAATAATTTTGCTCTATCATCTTTATAACCATATTTAACAATATTTTCAACTTCCTTTTTCAATTTATTAGCATGTTCTTCAGTCATTTTTAACTGTTTATATTCTTCTACTGTTTTTCTTTTCAATTCTTTTCCTGTGATAGAAATGGAGTCAAAAGAATCTTCATATATGGAAAAACAACAATTCTTATCATAAATGGTGCTTAAAAATTCAATAACATTCAGTGTATCCCATTTTTCAATTTCTTTTGTCATTCTTGAATGAAAACTAGTAAAATTTGGAGGAATCTCCTGATGTTTATACTTTTTCAATATATCAATAAACTTTCTGTACACTTGATTTTTTTGAAAAGAATATTCTGTGGGTCCACCAATAAAATGCAAAGTGAAAGGTTTTTTTTCACTCTTAAAAATTTTAAAAAAAATAATCAAAGAATTACCACTAATCTACTGAACTTAAACTTCTCCATTGCCATATCAAAAAACTCATAAGTATTATTGAACAAATCTAAAAAGTATAATTTTCCTTTGTTTGTAATTTTAAATTCAAGAAAATTTCCTTCTTTATTTACAACAGGACCTTCCAATATAATATTTCTTTCAGATAAAAAAGCAAGTGCTTCAGTGGCTGTTTTAAAACTAGCATCATTTTTTTTACTCGCAGAAATGGCCATCAAAGCTAACATAAAAAAGTTAAAAAAAAAAAAAAAAAACCTATTCCAGGTGATAAAAGAGCAAGTTCGCTATCATCTTTATCTTCTGATTTTTTTAATTTGTTTTCAATTTCATGGAGAGCTAACATTTCTTCATACTGGTTTGTGTGAAAAAACCTTCTGTATGGATCAAGCAATAAATACTCTATTTCATTATTTAAACCATCAAAAATATCTAATGGACACTCTTGAAGTTTGTTTTTTACTTCTTTTCTTTTGGATGAATTGACATTCAAAGAGTGTGGTGCGTTTTCATCAATATACTCCTCGTAAATTTTCTTTGCTTTCTTTATTCTTTCATCTGATAATGTCAATTTTGTGTATTCTTTTGCTTCATTGTAAAAATCTAAGGCTTCTGAATTTCTTTCTTTTTCACAAAAGTCATAATAGACTTTGAGGAGTTTTGGATTTTTTAAAATTTCTTTTATCGGTAGAGCTTCTGAGAATTTATCTTCATCTTCATCAATCACTTTGGTGTTGGACATTTAACTGAAATTTTTTAACCAATGAGCTTGTCATTTCCTGATTCAGAAAAACTATAAAAAAGCTCATAAAAATACAAAACAGTTTGATTCAATATACAATACTATTTTACTTTATTAATTTCATTGATTTTCTTCTGTACAATCGCAGCATTTTCATTTGATCCACCTAAACGAGGAGAAAACAAACCAGAGAACTTTGTTGAAAATGTTCTTCTCTTTTTGCCTGATTTTCCGAATATAGATGACAATTTAGTGCTTAATGTTTTTGGTTTTTCATCATCAATTTCAATTTTTTCTTCATCTTCAATTAATTCTTCTTCTTCTTTTTCGTCAACCCAAACATCTTTCCCAAACACAATGCTCTTCTTTGAATTACTTGATTTCTTCAACACTTTTCCATGATCAATGGATTCAAATAAAATCTGAGCATAACAAGGACAAATAGGTTTTGCTGAAAATGATGTTTTTGATATCTTTTTATTTTCATCGAATAATGGAATGAACTCTTGATGTTCAGGAGAATGATGATGTTTGATCCAAAAACCTAAATCAATTGCTTGGAATACTAAAAAATCATGTGGATATTTGCTTCTAAATTTTGTTTCTCTTTCAAAAATGGTAATTAATTGTTCATCAAATTCATCATGATATTCAATTTTTGGGATGAATGAAAAACCGAATTTTTTTTCAAATTCGACAACGTATTCTGTTGGATAAATTGAAGCTCCTGAATCACCATGTTCTCTCATTTCCATCATAAAAGTACCTAATGAACCTCTGTATTTTAATGAAATTTTGAATAATTTCAGTAATTCTTCGACAAATAGACAATGGTTTCCTTCTTTTTTTTTGAAATTTGGTTCATGAGCAACAAATTGATAATTTACATTCCAGTCTGCTATAAATTTGGATAGTTTAGATACTACTTCATTGAAATTCTTTTTCTTTAAAACTGTAAAATCAGGTATGGTTTCATATAATTGGTACATTGTTTTCGATATCCTTTTTGGGACACATAATGAATTCTCAGAAAATTCTAAATAAAAAGGACCTATGATAACAGCAGCGATAAAATTATCAAACTTATCCTTTTTTTCAAATTTTGGGTATTTTGATATAGTTCCTGAGAATGAAGTTTCAAAACCATTTCTTTTGTGATTGTGTATCATTTGTGTCAAAATTAATTTGACTGATATTGATTTTTGTGAGTTTTCATATTCATAAATATCTTTGTGTAATTTTTGTATTGGTGATAAATTCAAATAACTATCAAGGATATTTGTCGAATTTCCAAGTGATAATAGGAATTCATGTGTGAATTGTTGGATGTTTTCAGGATTTCTATCAGGTAAACAATCTATTTTTAATGATATTTTTGCAACTGAATTATTGTATCCTTTTTTTATGACTTTTTGAATTTCTTCTTTTAATAATTTAGCATGTGGCTCTGTTAATTTGATTTCTTTTAATTCTTCAACAGAAAAATCTTTTAATTCTTTACCTGTAAATTGTGGTTCGGCAAAATAATTTTCATATTCTGAAAAACAAAAATTTCCATCAAAAATGGTACTTAAAAATTCCAACACATGAAGTGAATCCCATTTGTCAATTTCTGAATGATTGATTAATTAAAAAAAACATACCAACACCTTCAAGTCTTGAAGAATAACATGAAAAATGAGGTGTGATTTCTTCATGACCAAAATATTTCAAAATTTCAATGAATTTCTGATAGGTCTTTCCTTTATCAAAAGAAACTACAATTTCATCACCAAGCTGGATACTAAAAGGTTCTTTTTCACTCTACGGAAAAGATTTAATTTTGTTCTGATTCTTACTATGACTCTTGTAAAATTGAAATCTGCAGAAACTAAATCATGAAATTCACAAGTGTTTTTTAGAAGATCAATATAATACAATTTTCCTTTCGTTGTGACTTTAAAATCTAAAAAAGGACCTCCTTTCTTTTTAGCTTTTCCTTCAAGAATGATTTTTTTTTTTGTTAAATATTCCAAAGCTTCATAGGCGTCGTTCAACAAAACTTCATTTTTTGTGATGGAGCTGATAGCTCTTAAAGCTATTAAAATATTTAAAAAAGTGATAAAAACGAACCAATTCCAGGAGCCATGATGTAACTTGTCTGTTGTTCATTTTCAGAAATTTTCAACTTGTTTTCAATTTCCTGTTGAACAACCATATGCTCATATTGTACAGTTTTAAAAAACCTTCGATATGGATCTAATGTTAATATTTCCACTTCTTCTTTTATACTTTCAAATAATTGTTCAGTTGGCTTTTCAAGTTGTTTTTTAACTTCATCTCTCTTTGATGAATTGATATTTAATGAATCTGATGCATTTTCATCTATATAGTTGTTATATAAAGATTTAGCATGTGATAATCGTTCTTCTTCAGTTTCAAGTGTTTCATAGACCTTCACTGATTTATAAAAATCTAATGCTTCAGCATTTCTCTCCTTTTTACAAAATTCATAATAAATTTGAAAATATGAAGGGTTTTTTAAGATATCTTTGATTGGTAAAGTCTCTGAGAATTTGTCAACTTCTTCATTCAAACTGTTCATGTTCTCCAAAGTGATTTACTATCCAATCAAAAAAATGTTCAACGGTCAAATTATTCTTCCAGAAAAAGCAAAGGAAAAAATCTAATTTTTTCTTTCAAAATTGTTCAAAAATTATGTTCCCAATAAATGGAAGAATTAGACCAACCAAACACGGTAAAACTTTCCAAAATTCGAAATAGAACCAAAATAAAAACTGTTTCATTGGTTGTTAGCTCCGAAAAACAAAACAGAAAAATGATGAAGATTGTCCTTATCCTTGCATTTATTTTACTTGCATCCGCTCAAAGAAAACAATGGGGTGTTACATTCCCAAGAAACAGAGATTTACCAGCAACAGAAGGTGAAGCTATCAAAGCTAAATGGATTAAAGTTTCAACAAATGAAAACTGTGAAACTAGATACGTCAGTCCAAAGAAAGATATTGTAAACATGTTAATTTTTGATAAAAGTGGAGGACTTGCTGGTATTGAAGTTGGGAAATATGAAAAACCAAACGAACCAATGTTATCACGTTATTATGAACAAAAAACATTTGAAGGAAAAACTTACTGGGGTTTAGTCAGTTATTTTGTTGACCCAAAATCACTTTGTGGATCAAGATCAGCTGGAAAATACGGAGACAGAGTTTGGTGGGTTTCAAAAAGAGATGGTGATAATGGATTTGTTAAATTACCACTTACACAAGCAGAAGCACATAAAGACCCAAAATGGGTTTTAGGTACTTGTATTCTTGGTATGGGTATTCATTACTGGTATGAAATCTCAGCTGATATGGATTGTAAAGACTTTGCTCCATTCTTTGTTATGTATAACTCAAATCAATTAACAACAATCGCTGTTGGATTTCCAGAAGATAAACATGTTACAACACCAGATAGTAGATATGAACATGCTCCAAAATGGGTAGTTAAACGTAACTTTTTGGATGCAACATTTCCAAAATGTTTAATGAAAGATGAAGTTAAAATTAACACAATGCACATGTTCTTTACATCTGTATTTTCAAATAGATGTCAAAAAGCTGAAGCTTTGAAAAAAATTCCAAAAAATTTTTTAAAATGCGTTCAAAAGTGTTTAGAAAAAAAATTAGGACCAAAAAAATGGGAAGCTCTTTTAAAAAAATGTCAAACTAACGTTAAATGTTACCTTAAAGAAGCTGGATTTGCTGGTGTTCAATGTGGAATTCAATGCAAATAAATTTAAGTTTTTTTAACAAAAGTTCGTAATTCTTTGTTTTTCTCTTTATTTTGAGAACAATTTAAACAAAATTTCTGCTTTCTTTTTTTCTAAAGGGGTATTTTCACACAATTGATTAATGTTTGATTGAATGATATTTGAACATGATTTCATTCCTTGAATCACTGGAGGAATATCTTGTTCATTGTCAATTCCTCCAATTCCTTGAAAAATGAATGATCCCATTTGATCCATATTTCGACACATAGTTTCAATTTCTTGAGTTTTTGTTTCTTGAAATTTTTTTTGTTCTTGATATGAACTGATATTGATCATTGTATTTACAGCACTGATGAAATTACTTGCGGGGAATATTTGAATTGGAGATCTAAAGACATTAATCAAAGAAAAAAAATTGTTTGACTTCAATTGAATATTTTTGAAGTTTTTAATTGAATCTTCTGAAATCATTAATATACAGAAACCATGTTTATATGAGTTTTTTAAACGTTCAAAATCTTCAAAAAAATTTTCGTCAGAAATATCGTCAATTCCAAAATCACGAGCGTTCTTGATTATAAATCCAAGGAAAGATCTTGGAAATATGACGTCCTAAAATTTTGAATTATAAAATTTTATCTACAGCCACTTCGTTTTTGCTTTTGTTGACTGAGGAAGAAAAATATGAATTATAGAATTTTGATACCTTTTACAGTGAATTTCTTTGATAATTCTTCTTTTATGAAATGATATTGAAGTTTATCACTGACAAACAAAAGTGGTTTTTCGTCAGTAGTTTTTGTTTTCATTTTGCACCAATCATAGGACTTCTCATTTGAGGAATGAGGTTTATTCAAAAAAAGAATAAAATTTTTTCAAATCCTTTGGATTGAATAGTTTTTAATTCAATGATTTTTTTCATTTTTTTTTATTGGTTGATGATTTATCAAATCATCGGTTTTGTTGTGTTGGCAATTATTGTTGGTAATTTTTTAGAAGATAAAAAGATGCCACCAAAAGTTTCAAAATATCCTCCAAATGCAAAAAAATACACAGCTTATGTTATTGGATCGACAGGAGCAATTGGAAAAGTAAAAAAGAAAAAAAAAACTTTCACCATTAGGAATTAGTAAAAGAACTTTCTTCAAGTCCATTATGTGAAAAAGTGATTGCTTTTACCAGAAGAGATGGAAATAATCAAAATTCAAAAGTTAAAATTGTGAAGTTGAATTTTGAAAATCCTGATGAAAATGAGTTCAAAAAAATGGATGTTGGTTTTAATTCATTGGGCTCTACTATTAAAAAAGCTGGTTCTGCTGTAAAAAAAAACTAAAAAAGAAATTTAACATTTTTTCACACAGGAAGCATTTGAAAAGATTGATTACATCATTCCATTGAATATAGCAAAAATAAGTGTAAAACAAAACACAAAATCAGTAAATGAAATAATTTCAATTTCTAAGAAAAAAAGTTTTTTTCTGTTTCATCAATGGGAGCAAATGCCAACAGTTACTTTTTATATCCAAAAACAAAAGGAAGATTAGAAAATGAAATTTTAAATATGAATTTTGATAAAGTCTCAATCTATAGACCAGGTCTTTTATTAGCTCAAAGAGAAGAGTTTCGATTTGGTGAATTCATTTTTCAAAATGTAGCAAAAGTAATCAATTTTTTATTTGTTGGTCCTTTAAAGAAATATAAAGCTATTCATGTTGAAACAGTTGCTAGAGCTATGGTCAATGATTTTGAAAAATCTTGGCTTGAAGAACAAAAGTTGAAAAAAATTTATGAAAATGATGAAATTTTCAAAATGGCTAAAATGTGAAACAATAGAAACTTATTTTAATGTCCGTTTATCGTTTTTTTATTTCCTGTTTGGACCAGGAATGTGCTAATAGAACACAATTTTATTAATCCATTTTATAAAATTCATCAAGTAAGATCTCTTGGTTTTTCTGATATAAACGGTAAGATTCTGTTGTATTAAATCGAGACCAAGTGTCAGAAATATTCAATCTCACTGTTTGTTCAACATGTTCAAAAAAATCATCTGGAAATCTACAAAATTCATCCAATAATAAAGATTCAATTTCATCACAAATTCCTTCTTCAATATTAAGTTGTAATGGTGAATATGTTCCATGTAAATAGGTTTCAAATATTTTTTCAGCTTGAATTCTTCTATTTTCTTTTCCCTTTAAATTCTTAAATATTCGAATATCTCTATGGATTAAAAGATTTTCTTGTGACCATTCTCCTCTGGCAAATATTAAATGTAAATCAAATAATTCATCATCTTTCAAAGAAGCATCTAATTCATCCCAAGATTCAACAATTTCAGGTTTTGAACTTTTAACTTTTTTAATCAACAATTTAATTATAGTTATAACTAAAGGAAGAAATGCTTGATAAAATGCAAACGCATAAACAATAAAAGATCTTGCAATTGTCAAAAAATATTGTCCAAAATAATAATGAAATGGATTTTCAGCTCCAAATATCAAAACATTGTAATTTAAAATTTCAATCACTGCATAAATACCAAAAACAAAAAATGCAATTAATTCTTCAAATCGAAAAGAAAATGGATCACTTGTAATATAAAATGAATAAATTTGATCTTTTAATATTTTTATCCAATCATTTTCAATATATGATTTTCTTTTTATGATATTTTTTAATCTAATAATATTTGAAATAACATCAAAAATACCAATAGCTAATAATATTAAACCAAGTGATAAATTAATAATAAAATGAATTGTATAAATTCCATATGATTTTTCAGTTGAACATTCTAAATTTGGTGATATTGAACTAAGAAAAAGAAAATCAATAATTGAAATAAAACACCAAAATGAACCAAGAATAATGAATGAAAACATTGGTGTTGTTAAAAATTTCATAATTAAAAATGCTCTATAATGAAGTGATTTCTTTTTACCATCAACTGAAACATTTTCTTTTTCACGATTTAAATTAATTAAAAGAATATATCTAAAATATGTTAAAGGCATAATAGCAAGAATTGTTGAAAAAAAATTATAATGAAGTAAACTTTCAACAGCACATGAATATTTTGATCTCCATTCTAAATCAAAATAATAATGTTGCATTGATGAAAGTGCAGCTCCATATTGTGAAAAAATAGCTAAATGAGGTATAAAACCACGTGATTGTAAAGGTTGAAAATTTCTTAAATTTACAATCATTAAAAACATAATTACGTAAAATGATAATTCAAAAAACCAATAAACTTGTGAATAATCAGCAATACTTTTGTTAACTGAAATTAAAGATAATTGATCACATTGTGATTTTTCATTTGATATATTATAAATTCTAGTTGTAACAGATTCATGATATGGAAATATTTTTGTGATATTATTATATCTTTTTGTAGAACAAACAATACTAATATAATCATATCTTTTAATAATTAAATTATCAACTGATATTAAAAATCTTTGTTTTGGATAATATTGAAATTGAATTGGTACATCATCTGTTGGTAATAATAAACCAATAGATGGTTTAACTTTAATTATTCTAGTTCTATGATCATCTAATTCAGAAAATTTAAGATCATCTCCTTCATACCATGAAATTGCCATAAACATAGCAGTTTCAATTCCTTCATTTTGATGAAATGCAATGCTTCCCCATCCTTCATTAGTACAAATATTTGGTTCAATCATAAATGCTTTTTCTGTTTTATAATATCTGATAAAATTATCTTTAAAAACAACACAATCTGGAACAATTACAGGTTTTGTAACATTTTTTAATTCACATTGATCTCCAGTGAATCCTTTTTCACAAAGACAACGATCAAGAGCTGTACATTGTCCATTTCCAGAACAAACATTTGAATTTGTTGAATTTAATCCAAAACAAACAACAATATCACATTTTTCACCAATATATCCATTATAACAATTACATTTATTTGGTGATTCACATTTTCCAAATGAAGTACAAGTACGAATATTATTATAAGGTGTTCCAAAACAATCAAATATTTCACATTGATCTCCATAATAATTTGAATCATCACAAGTACAATTATCTTGTGAACTACAAATTCCTCTATTTGAACATATTGTTGGATCATTTAAACTTTTTCCAAAGCAATTCCAAGTAGTTGGAAAATCTTGACATGTATTCCCACTAAATGGTCTTTTACAATCACATTTATCCTTTGAAATACAAGTTCCATGACCTAAACAAACATTTGGATCGGAAGCATTTAATCCAAAACAAATTGGAATAGAACAATTTTCACCAATATTTTCAAAACATTCACAAGTATTATTTTCAATACATCTTCCTTTTGATGAACATACTCTTGAATCACTTGCATTTAATCCAAAACAAACAGGTATTTCACATTGATTTCCAACATATCCTTTATTACATGAACAAAAATCTTTTGAAATACAAGTACCATTTCCAGAACAAATATTTGGATCTGATGAATTTTTATCAAAACAAATATTCAATTCACATTGTTTCCCAATATTTCCATTCAAACATTCACAAATATCTGGTGAAATACAAGTTCCATTTCCAGAACAAATATTTGGATCTGATGAATTTTTTCCATAACAAATAATCAATTCACATTCGGAACCTGTGTATCCATTGTTACAAGTACATTTATTATATGAATCACATGTTCCATTTCCAGAACAAACTTTAATATCTGTTGAATTCTTTCCAAAACAAGATGGAAATTCACATTCCTTTCCTAAATAACCGATATTACAAGAACAATTATTTTGAGAAATACATGTCCCATTGCCAGAACAAACATTGAAATCACTTGAATTTTTTCCAAAACAATGAGAAAATTCACATTGAATTCCCGAATAATCAGTTTCACAAGTACAATTGTTCAATGAATTACATGTTCCATGTGTTGAACACACTGTCGAATCTGATGAATTTTTTCCATAACATTCTGTAAATTCACATTGGAAACCAGAATATCCAGTGATGCATTCACAATGATCTAAATAATTACATGATCCTCTTCCAGAACAAACTAAAGTACTTGTTGAATTTTTACTAAAACAAGATGGAAATTCACATTCCTTTCCTGAATATCCATTGTAACATGTGCAATTATCATTTGAATCACAAGTGCCATTTCCAGAACAAACATAATTATTTGTTGAATTCATTCCATAACATGTTGAAAATTCACATTGCATTCCAGAATAACCAGTGTTGCAAGTACAAGAATTAAAAGTTTCACATTTTCCTTTGGTTGAACAAACATTTGGATTCGTTGAATTGATTCCATAACAACTTGTTAATTCACATAAATTTCCAAAATATGTCAAATTACATGAACATTTGTTAGATGAATCACAAATACCTCTTCCAGAACAAATAGTAGAATTATTATCAAAACATGTTGAATTTTCACATTGATTTCCTTCAAATCCAACAGAACATGTACAATTATTAAAAGAATTACATAAACCTTGATTTGAACAAACATTCAAATCACTTGAATTTTTACCATAACATAAAGTAAATTCACATTGAATACCAGAATATCCTTCAGTGCATGTACAATTATTTGACGTAGAGCATCTTCCTTGACCTGAGCAAACATTTGCATCTGTTGAATTTTTACCAAAACATGATGGGAATTCGCATTGTGTTCCACTTTGAAATGGATCACATGTACAATTATTATAAGAGCTGCATATTCCTTTTCCTGAACAAACATTTGAATTTGTTGAATTTTTTCCATAACAATTTGAAAATTCACATGCACTTCCTGAGTATCCTATTTCACAACTACAATTATTTAAAGAGATACAAGATCCATGACCAGAACAAACTTTGAAATCACTTGAATTCTTCCCAAAACAATTAGAAAATTCACATTGAATTCCTGAATATCCACTTTCACAAGTACAATTATTAAATGAATTACAAGATCCATGAGATGAACATACCTTTGAATTTGATGAATTTTTTGCATAACATTCAGAAAATTCACATTCTATACCTGAATATCCTGTATTGCATGCACAATTATCTAAATAAGTGCATGATCCTCGACCAGTGCATACATTAGAATTTGTTGAATTCTTTCCATAACAAACATTCAATTCGCATTCTTTTCCAACTTTTCCATTGAAACAATCACAAACATCAACGTTTGTACATGTTCCATTTCCTGAACAAACATTTGAATCCGAAGAATTCTTTCCAAAACAAATATTCAATTCACATTCATTTCCTGTTGTTCCGTTGATACATTCACAAAAATTTGGTGCAATACAAGTTCCATTTCCAGAACATACAGTTGAATCAGATGCATTTCTTCCATAACAACTGTTAAATTCACATTGATTTCCATTTTTTCCATCAATACATTGACAAATATTCAGTGAAGTACATGTTCCATTT
Source organism: Neovahlkampfia damariscottae (assembly GCA_016618085.1). Classification (NCBI taxonomy): domain Eukaryota; phylum Heterolobosea; class Selenaionea; order Neovahlkampfiida; family Neovahlkampfiidae; genus Neovahlkampfia; species Neovahlkampfia damariscottae. The sequence goes on along the minus strand of JABLTG010000255.1, from coordinate 16 downwards.
CCTGAACAAATTTCTG
>JABLTG010000254.1:0-19024 GCA_016618085.1 Neovahlkampfia damariscottae | reverse complement strand
TTTATTCAAAGAAATTAATGAAACTGTGAATTCTAATTTACTTGATATGTTTAATAGATTTAAATTAACAAAAGATTATATTGAATATCGTGATATCCACCTAATCAAATCCAGAATAATGTAAAAATAAATTTTTTTCAATGTAATTGCTTCAAAGAAAACTTTTTTAGCTCATGAACGATTTTTTGAACGATGATTTTAATTCACCAATGATGTATGACTTGGTGACATTGCCAAATGATGAAGTCTTGTTTTCTGTTTGTTTGGTTTTTATTAATTTATATATTCAAAAGGCATTGGAAATTCTTCTGAACAGGATTATGAAGAGGTTTTTGAACAATTGATGACAAAGGAAAGAAACAGTTAAAAAAAATATATCCTCTGAACTTTTTAAACAGACCAAAGGTTTATACGGCCAATCCAATAGTTCTTTCGAAATAATTAATACAGTATGCACTTTTTTTACGACAGAATCTACTAAAGAAGCCACAAAAAATTGGTTAAAATTATTGACAAAATATAACAAGTACATGGAGCTTGTTTTCACTGGTAAAAAGGATCAATCTTCTTATTTTTAGGTGAATTTCCGTTAGATGTCATCGATTTTCAACTTTGAAGGCAAATACAGTAACCAAAGAAATAATTTTTGCAAGAAATGGTTTAACCGATATTTCCATGTTTAAATTGTCAGAAAATTTGGTATTTAATATTACAATTGAGAAAATAGATCTTTCTGAGAATGATTTCACAATGGAATTTTTCGAAAAATTGGAGAAAAATAAATCCATAAAGTCTTTACAATTCAGAAAAATACATTCAAATAATGATGGTGATTGCTCTATATTCACTAGATCACTTCAAAGGAATGATTCGTTGACTGAATTATTTTTGAAAGATTTTTCAGCATCCAATTTTTTCAAAGCTATAGGAAATGGACTGAAAAAAAACAAAAAAAATCAGTAAATTATGCCTTAGTTATTCTACTATTGACGATGAATCATTCAAATATCTTCTGGAATGTCTGGAATATAACACATCAATCAAAACACTATCATTGATATTTACCAAAATAAATCCAATTTATTGTCTCAATTCTTGAAAAATACCGTTAATATAGAACAATTAGAAGTGGATGTTAAATCAATGACAAAATTACAACAAAATTATTTTTCGGAAGCTGTTGTGAAAAACCAATCTTTGAAATCTATTTTTTTTTTTGATGTTATTGGGGAATTTGCTTCAAATTTGTATAAAATATTGGAAAAAAATAAGAATATTACTTCATTAATCATGGATGATCCATTTGATATGCACAATTCAAATCAGAAATCCATTGATCTAAATTAAAAAAAGAAATCCAAAAATCTATGTTCACTGAATGAATTGTTGAATTAAAAATGAGATTTTCATCCAGGTATCAATAAACTCTTTTATTCAGACCATTGAAATTTCAAATCTTTGAATATTAATTTGTTGAATGGAATGTAGGCTTTTGACAATAGTTCAATTTCAACATCGTTTTCCAATAATTTGTTTGGTATTTTCCAACTTTTTGTTTTCCCAATACTCAAAGATTTGATCACCAAATCACGATCATTTTGGAGAATAGGATCTGCAAATTTCAGAAAAAATGGAAAAGTCTTTAACACCTCTTCAAAAAATTCTGGATTTGATTTATGTTCAGAAACCAAATGATAAGCCAAATTCTGATCATAATCCAAGCATTTTCTCACAAAATTCATTTGTTTCTTCAATTGAATGGAAGCAAATTCAACTGATTCGATATCATTTTTTAAAGCTTCAAAGATCATTTCTTCATTATTTTTTAATTTTTCTGATGCATATTTAAAACATTCTGCATTCTTTTGAATTGCTAACTTTACAAGTGTTTCATCTCCTCTCAGAGATACTGAAGCAAACTTCAAATAATTTCCATTTTGGGATAGAGCTTCTTTGACAATATCTCTGTCATTTTGATAACTCAAAGATAAGTATCTCAAAATAAACCCATTTTTCTTGATTAATTTCAAAATAATGCTATCATTATGTTTTATATGAATTGGTGCAATGGTTATCACTTCAGGATTTTCATCAATCAAATCTAAATAAAACTCATCACTTAAATTCAAAGATTTCAAATTCATAAACTTAATAGATCCAACAGATTGCTTTAAAGCTTCAAAAATTATATCTTTATCCTGTTTTAGTCGCTCTGAAGCATGAAGTATGGAATATCCATTTTTTTTTACAGCTTCTAAAATGACATCTTTATCATCTTTGAAATTATCAGGTGCGTATCGTAAAACTTCAACATCTTTTTGTATGGTTTTTATTAAAAACGCTTTTGATTCTTTCACACTTTTAGAACCAAAAAAAAAGTTTTTTCTGGTTGGTTCCGGATCATCACTCATTGATATTTTGAAGATTTCACCTCCAACATAAAGTACATCTTCCTCTACTTCACCTTTGTTTGATGTTGAAAAATCAGCACCCATTTAACCAATCAAATTCTTTATCCAAAAAAAAACAAACATGTCTTTTTCTGAAATTTATGAAGATAATTTAATTGACATAGTGGTATATTTACCACCTGAAGATTCAAAAAACTGGTTTTTGTGTTCAAAAAATCAACAAAAGCATGAAGAATTCTATTGGAAAATGTTTTTTCACAATAAACAAATATCATTACCAAAAAATTGTATTTTGACACCAAAACAGTTTTACTACATAATATACACAAAAAAAAACAAAATGGAAGATTTTATTTCGTATCAAGAAATTTGTGATGATATTTGTGAGTTAAACATCGATGAAACAAAATTCGAAAATTTGAAAAAAGTGAGTTATTCTCAAATGATAAAAAAAATGTTTGATGGAATAAATGATGAAAATGATGATTTTTATATGAATTTTTTGTTTTGTCATGCTGATTGTTTGAAATTCAAGAATATTTTGATGATGAAATTATTTCAGTTAATGAAGAATGACAAGTTATCAAAAGAAGAAATTCAATCAAAAATTATAAATATATTGAATAAAGTAAATATAATATATTGATTCATTTGAAAGTGGTTGCTATTTGATTCAAAAACAAGTATTGCAACGATTAATTTTTTCAAAGAAAGTTTCATCATTGAAATTAAAAACGAAGAATTGGTAAATAAGTTTTTAAATTTGACTACATTAAAATTGAAACCTAAAATCATCATGAAAGACCCTCCAAAATCAAAATTTCCGAAAAATTTTTCATCCGTTTTAGATTTTGAACCAATTGAATTTTCAAGACAATTAACAATGATAGATTCAGAGATATTTTTCCTAATGGAAAGAATTGATATTTTATTCGAAAATTCAAGTAAAATTCAAAACATGAGCACCTTTTTTTCAACAGTTTCAACTTTTGTCACAAAATCAATTGTGATTGAATTTGATATTAAAAAACGAAAGAAATTATTAAAATTCTTCATTGAATGCACATTTGAATTTTTTAAACTCAATGAATTGAATTTGACTCAAAGTTTTGTTTACTCACTTAGATCTAGTCCTGTTCATCGATTGAAGAATACTTGGTTATGCATTCCCCAAAAAATGAAAAACGAATTTGATAAATTAGTCAAGATTTTTTCAACTGAAAGTAATTTTAAATTAATTAGAAATCATACTATACAGTTGCAATCCCCAATTATTCCTTGTTTAAATATTTCTCTTCTGGATTTGTCATTTGTTGAAGCTGGAAATGAGAATCATTATCAAATGATAAATTGGACAAAAAGGAAGTACAATTATCAAATTATTGAGAATCTTTTCAAAAATCAACAAGAAAAACATAATTTCAAAATACATGAAAAGTTCAAAGAAATGTTATTCAAACAATTTGAAAATTTGAACGAATTTGACGACAAAAAATTATTTGAATTATCTCTGAAAGCAGAACCAAGAAATAAATAATTATCAAAAAAAACAAAATTCTATTCTTTCTTTTCCCAAGCAATTTTCGGTAATTTCAAAGATTTTCCAACAGCTGAACTTGATCCTGATCCTTCATAAATGAAGAAATATCGAGTAGCAATTAAATTATCATTTTTGACAACATAGTAAGGTGTTGTTTTCACTGATGGATCTTTGATAATTTCACATAATGCCATAATTCCCATAGTTGATGATTTTTCAGCAAATGAACTATTTGACCATGTTGTTCCATATTTCAAATAACCAAATGAAGTTGAAGCAGCATCAGCAAGGTAAACACCATCACCATAAGCTTTACCATGAAGTTGACCTTTCTTTCCACTCATATTCTTAAGACCAAATCTCATAATTGCATGCCAATTGCAAGCAGAACTAAAAAAAGTTATCAACCAAAAAAAAAAATCAAACCTTCCATGAAAGCCTAAATAAGTTCCTTTTTGTTTTTTCAAATTTTGAAATGACTTTTCTGTATCTGGAGTACCTGATAACATGAGATATTGATGAGTAGTATTCATTTCTTTGATTTGTTCACTTTTATCTAATTTCTTTAAATGACAACGATTTGAAGCAACTAACCATCGTATCAATGAAAAAGCGCATGGATCAATCTTAAATAACTCTTCTTTAAGAACTCCTTGTTCAACCCAAGCTTTCATTTCTTTTACAGCAGGTAATTTTTCTATAAGATTTTTAACTTTTGAATTATCCATATCATTTTGTCTTTTTAAATTATGTGTGACTAATTCATCTGTTATTGGATCTACAGCTGTTACTTGAATACCAACTGGATATGGTTCAAATGGATTAAAATCATTTTTAGCAGCTGTACAAGCGGCATGAGCTAATGTTATCATTAAATCAACAATATCTGGATGTTTTACAATTTCATCTATAAAAAATAGTTTAAAAAAAATAAAAAACAAACTTTCAATATCAACACCAAGTCCGTATTGTTCATAAGAAAAAATGCATGTTGCTTTTTCACATACAACTGGTTTTATACCAGCATATGAAAGTTCATCACCGCAGATTAAACAACGGTCTGGACAATGTTTAACTGATTTTTCAGCTAAATCAAGAATTGTAAATAAATAATTTTTTCCATCAAATTTTTTCTTTAAAAAATGTCAATTGTTTTTGTTGAACAAACTTCATCATAATTGTCTTTTAAAGGCCAATACTTTCCAAAAAAGTCTTCTGTGATTCTGTTTTTCACAGTCCAATCAAGTCCAAATTTTGCTTTGTTTGCAAGGTCTAAACTTAAATCCATGGCATACTTTTCACTTGAACCTGATTGATAACACTCAATAGTTGGTTTAAGTGTTGACTCAGTATAATCAATACTAAAAGTAAGACTGACTGTGATATGTTTTGATAAATCAATACCCCAAGCGTCAGCAACTAATTCCGAAATATTGAGTCTTTTAGCAGGATTGACAAAAAGATAAATTGAACATTGACTTGATGATACAGGACCTATAAAGTGTATAAAAAAAAAACAAAAAAATTACCTGCTTGAGCATGCTTTTTGAATTTTTTTTAAATTTTTGTTAACTTACTAATCCATCAACTTTATGGATTTTTGAAACATCATGAGCAATTTTCTTTCTTAATTCTTTGAGAGTTTCTTCCAACCAAGGATCTTCTCCATCAGGTCCATTTGTTGCTGTTCCTTGTGGAGTTGGAGTTACCAAACCATCCAATACATCTTCTCTTTTTTTTTCACATGCTAATAAAAAAGGTTTAAAATAAATGAATAAAATACCATCAATTGCTGCTTGTAAGGCATCTTCTAATGAATCCACTTTTGCTGCGTGTGTTTTTTTATCAACTGTAAAGTTATAAGGACCTTTTGGAAATGATTTTGGAATTTGTATTGTAACAGGAACAAATTCATCTTCAAATGTGAGGTCAGCTTTAAATTGAACAACAGATTTTTCGTCGTCATAATTCAATTCTGTTGGTCATTAACTTTTTTTTTTATTTTTTTTACCTTGAAACCAGTCTTCGTTTTCGCTAATGAAAATATCATTGGTTTCTTTCCAACTTGTTAAATCATCTTGTACTCTGAAAATGATGTGAGTATTTTGTTTTATGTGGTTACGCTGACATTGTGATTGGTTAAATTGAAATTGAATTACCAATCATTGGGATTTAAGTTAAATTATTTTCAACTTTAGTCTCATATTCTGAAGGAAACCCCAAAATTGTTCGTGGGAACTTTGGCACCACACTTTAGATTCTCCTGTATTTACACTCTGCATTTTTCTGTTGGAAAAAAACTCCGATGCACATTTTTCCTTTTTTGTACAGAGTCTTTTTGAATTCCCATTGGCTATTTGATAGTTCACATTTAAAGTATTTTTAGAAACCACAAACTATAAAATCAATGATTTTTTTGTAATCTGGAAACAAAAAAAATGCCTACCCTTTCACTTCACATTACTTATGAAACAACTTCAAATGAAGCAACAAAAGAAGTTCTCAATGCTTTAAAAGAAATTACAGAAGAACAAGTCAAAACAAAGTTCAAAGATGCAGTTACATTCATGTTTTCTCGTCCAAATCCAGAAGAAAACATCATTGAATTCACTGAAATTTACAGTAAATCTTCATTATACTGGGAAAAAGGAAATAAATCACTTGGAGAACAATACAAGAAAATTCTTGATTCCAAAAATTTAAAAAAACAAGAATCATTTGCTTTTGGTGCTGTTTATCAAAAAAAGTTTAATGAAGAAGGAAATTTCATGAAAACTCTCAAACCTAACCTTCCAACACAAAATGGCATGATTCTTCATAACTGTTTTGTTCTCAATCCAAATGATAAAAAGACACCAGTTATGCTTAATTTTAACTTTAAACCAAAGGACTCATCAAAAATTTCAGAATTAAAACAAGAAATTGAAACAGTATTCATGAAAAAAAATATTCATTCTGAAATTACTTCAATCATCATTTATGAAAAATCTGGAGAAGTAAAGGTCACCATAGTTGCTTCACATGAAAATACTGCTGTTGATTATATGAAATCAATTGATTTTTCATTTTTAAAAACCGTTGAAAAAAGCAATTTGATCTGTTATGAAGAATCCAAAAGTTCAAAAGATTTAGTGGACTTTTTCAAAGGGTTAAAACTTGATTCAACAGTTTACAGAAAACCTGATGTTGGATATATTATCAATCCATATATTGATTATCAACCATTATCACTTGCTCCTTATGCTCACAATGGAAGTTACTTCGGACCTCCAATCAGATCCATCAAAGACGAAGATGCTGAAATTAAGTATTTTAATCAAATTAAAACATGGATCACCAGAGACTCTTTTGATATTAACAAAAAAGATTTCACAGGAAAAACAATGCTCTTTTATGCATGTGAAGGTGGTTTTATCTCATGTGTTAAATATCTCTTGGATAGAGGTGCAAAAATTGAAAATGAAAATTATCAACCTTTATGCCAAGCTTGTCTCAATTATTCAGTTGAAATTATTAAAATGTTGATAAAACATGGTGCAGATGTGAATGTTAAAGATCATGAAGATTTCACCCCTTTAGATTGGCTTTTACGTATGGGTAAAGATGATGAAGAATTATTGTCACTTGTTGATTTATTCAGTCAAAATAAATTAGATATTAATACAAAAGAAAAAGCTGAAGGTGATTCTTATTTACATTTATCCACTCGTTATGGATTATTATGGACATCAAGAAGATTGATCAATTTAGGTAGTGAATTAGAAGCAACCAATAACAAAGGAAACACCGTTTTATTAAATTGTTGTGAAAAATCACATGGTTGGAAAATGGATATCTTTAGATTGATTCAACAAAGAGGTGGTGATATCAAAGCTAAAAATAAAGAAGGAAATTCAGCATTGCATCTTGCCGCAAAGAATGGATTGATTCCAGTGGTTAATTTTTTGGCAACCAAGTTAAATATCAATGATGAAAATGCCTATGGAAATACACCAATCATGGAAGCTGCATTATACAACAGAAATGTTTCAGTCATTCAACATTTAATTTCTCACAAAGCAAACTTAGAAATGAAAAACAATGCTCAATTAAATGTAATAGATTTAGCTCTACTTAATTACAATTTGGATGTTTGTTATGTCTTACTTGCAAGATTCAAAAGAACAGAAATGGTTGAAGGAATTTCAAATATTTTACCCAACTTTGCAAATGTTGAAAAGCAAATGATTGAAAAAAAAATTGATCTTGACAAAGTAGAAGAAGAAAAAATTCAATAAAGTCTTCATTTTCAACTACAAATTCTGTTTTTAATTAGCCAATCAGCATCTCAATGGGAAAAATTCAAGTAACGATTATTGAAGCATCAGATTTGAAAAAATCTGATCCATATTGTCTGGTGCAAATAGAAAAAGAAAAAAAAAAAACTAAAATTATTAAAGATACAGAAAATCCAACATGGAAAGGTTTTTAAAAAACAAAAATTAATTCTTCACAGAAACAATGAATTTAGAAGCATCAAACAATGCTGAAATCCTATTGTATAAAATAAAAAGTTTTTAACAAAAAAAAAGAATCGAAGTAATTGATAACAATCCATTTTCTCAAGAAACACTTGGAAAATGTGAATACAATTTAAAGGACTTGAATCAATTAGAAATGAAAAGAGAATGGTAATATCAGAATTAAATTAATATTATAGGTTAGATTTAATTCCATCAGGCAAAGTTTTTATTGAAATTGTTGCGAAAGGTAAAAAAGAAAAATCTATCTTTTTTTAGACGTAAAATTAATAATTGTTTTTTTTTAATATTTAGGGATTTGGACGTGAAATGAAAGAGTTAAACCTTAAATATAAAAAGTCTGTCAAAAAAATCAAAATAAAAAAAAAAGGAAAACTCTATCCAATTGAATTAAAAATGAAATTAAAATTGGACGACAAAAAGAATGAAGTTTTTGAAAAAATTATAATAAAAGATGTGAAACTTGAAAATGATTCATTTTATGATTGCTCAGTTTTTAAGTCTAATGAAATTTATCAAGTCGAAATTGAAAAACAAAAAACAATTGATGAAACAATATTGAAAAAGTAAGTCATCCATTATTCATTGATTTGAATAAAAGAGAATGGATTGAGTTAGATTTTGATCAATCTAATAAAATTCCAATAATTGAATTCAAAGATTTTCTTGAAAATAGATACAAATCAGTGATTGAGAAAATGAACAAAGAAGATGGCATTCCATTGAAATTGGAGTTGGAATACTATTCATCAACAATTGAAGCAACTAGAAATTTGAAAGAAAAATTCATCAACTTTTCAGAGTTCAGTTTATTCATGGAAAATATCATAAAATTTTGATTTAATTTTTCCAATTCCTCTTCTTTTGATTTATTCATTTAATTACGAAGATAATTTCATTTTACCTATTAAAAATAGATTCTTTGTCAGATCTCCACTCTATTAACAAAGATTTGAATATACTTGATGCAACAGTTTCTGATGAAAATTTGACTATTTTTTTACCATCCCAGAAAATGTAGATCATAAGTTTTTAGTTGTCTTATTGTTTTGAAATATCGTTTTCCAATCCATTCAATTTCCGCATCTTTTCGTAAATCTTCACTTGTAAAATGTATTGCTGCCCTGTTATTTTTCAATGCAATCAAAGAAATGTCTTTTTCTAATCTCAATTCAGAAGGAATATATTCAATCATTATCCCACATTTTGAAAGTGATAACTCCACTATTTGTCGATCTTTTTTCAATGCAGATGATAAAAATTTATATATTGATCCTTCTTCTTCCAAAAATTCCATTATTAAATCTTTGGTGTTTCTTATTCTTGGTGAAGCATATTTAATCAAATATCCTTTTTTCTTCATTACTTCACGAACAATATTATCATTATCCTGTAAATTCAATGATAATAATTTAATTGAAATAGGTTCACTTTTTACTGCTGTCATTCCAAGTTCAAAATCATTATTGAAATGTGAAACATATCTCATAGTCATTCCATCACGTTCCAAACATTGTTTTACCAATTCACGATCATTTTTCATATTAACTGTTCCATACTCTAATATATGAGGATCTTCTTCAATTCCAGTTTTTAAAATTTCTTCATCTTGTATGATGTTCAAACCAAGAATATTTCTACCTTTGAAAAAAGAGTCACCATTGATAGCAATCAATTCAAGAGCCATTTCTTTTTGAAGTTCAAATGACTCAATATAATTCAAATTTTTTGGTTGTGACTTGTATGCTTGAAAGAGAACTTCTTTGTCAGATTTTAACCTTTTTGAAACGTGTTGTAAACTGTTTCCAGGTGTCAATAAATAAAGCATCACAATATCTTTATCATCACGAAAACTTTGGTTTATAGTGAAAAAATTATCAATTTTACATTTTTCCGTTGAAAAAGCGAGTGAAACTATTTCTCTATCTTGTTTTAATCGTTTTGAGACATAATCAATGATTTCAGGATATACAAGGATAATTTGTGATATATATTCTTTGTCATCTTTCAATTTATCAGAAGCAAAGAAAAAAAAATCTGGTCTAATGGTGACAAAATGATGAAACAATCTTTTGTTATTTTTTTCTTCTTCTGTTATTTTATCTTTACATTTTTGGGATGAAGAATATCGTTTTTCCACTATTATATTGTCATAATGATCTTTATAGACCTTGGTGTAATGTGAGTAATCCTCTTGTTTGTGGACTTGGCCCATTTGGTGGAAAATTATATGATTGGATGAAAATTATCCTCCAATCATAATGTTTTTTCCTGTTCAACTGAAATGACTTCAACACCAACAAATTCTCCTACTTTAGTTGAAATAACTTCTACATCACCAACAACAACAAAAACAAATATAGAGTATCGAGAATTCAATCAAACAACAATGATATGTTCTTATGAAGAACACTCCAAAAAAGTTGGTTACCTTCTCGACAACCCATTATTATCAGATGTTATATTTGAAGTTGGTAATGATGAAATAGGAAAAAGAAACTTTCATTGTCATAAAGCAATATTGGCTTCAATGTCGGATCCATTCAGAGTTATGTTTACAAACGGAATGAAAGAAACCAACGAAAAGAAAGTTGTCATTAATGACATAAAACCTGATATATTCTACCATGTCTTGCAATTTATATACACTGGAAGTATCAATCTTTCAGTTTCAAGTTTGTTCTTAAAAAAAAAAATTAACTTCAAATGTATAGATTTGGATGAACCTCTGGATGTACTTTATGTGTCTTCACAATATCAAGTATCTGAACTTCAAAATATTTGCGTACAACATATCATTCATCGAACAAACAAAAATAATGTTTGTGCTTTTTTTGAAAGTGCTTGCATGTTGGAATGTGCACCTTTAAAAACTTTAACACTTGAATATATTGAAAGACACACTGCTTTTGTATTCAAAACAGAAGGATTTTTACACCTTAGTCAAAATTCAATGAAAGAAATAGTCAAATCTGATTATTTAACAATGCCAGAAAATGAGATATTTAATAATATTATAACATGGGCCAAATTTCAAATCTTCAAAGAAACTGAAAAAAATTTATCTACCAATGACACCATCAAACTTTTCAAAAAAAAAAAAGATGAAATTAAAATGAACAAAGAGTCAAAAGAAATGGTTTTACCAATTCTTCCTTTCATCAGGTTTCCATTGATGACTCCAGATGTACTATTGGATGAAATTGAACCAACTGAATCAGTTCCTGAAGAATTGTTGCATGAAGCTTATCGTTTTATTTCTCTTAAACATCGTTTATTAACAGAAAATGAAACTCTAAGAACAAAACCAAGAAGAATTGGAGTCTTACAAGATACTATTAAACTAAATCCAAATCGTTGTCATCCTGATATAACTATTTCTTATGATATGATGCAAGCAAGAAAGAACTCAAATTCTAGGAACTGGGCTACTTGTGTTTGTTCAAAAGGTATTGATCATGGAAGACATTTCTGGGAGATTAAAATAGATACTTCTTGTACAGGACATATTATGGTCGGAATTGGTGGAAAAAACCCAGAATTAACAAATTTTCATTCTTCTATAGATAGTAGAAACTTGATGTATTATTGTTGGAATGGTCGTAAATATAATGGAATGACACAGTAAGAATTATATTTTTTTTTCATTTTTTTTTTAAAAAGTACGCAGTATGGTAGTCAAGTGAAACAAAATGATCATGTAGGTGTACTTTTAGATATGGACAAAAAAATAATCGAATTTTATAAAAACGGAGTTTCACAAGGAATTGCCTTTACAAAAGATGATTTTGATTCTGAAATTTATTATCCTATAGTTAGTTTATTTGATAGAGATGATCAAATTTCAATATTTCAATCAACTTTTGGTAAATAAAGTTTTTATTTAAAAAAAATTTTGATTTTTTTTTTGAATGTGAAATTATTTTTTTTGTGTCATAAAAGATTTTTTCTTTTTGACTCCTTCTTCAATATGGCTTTTTAAATCCTTTGGTACAAATTTATAACATTTTACATCTTGAAAACAACTCTCTATCAATACATCAATATCTTGTTTCAAATTTTCAGAAGCCCAATCTATAGCACCTCCTGAATTCTTTACAGCTTTTAAAACGATGTCTTTATCATTTTTTAACTCATCTGAAGCATAATATAAACAAGAAGAATTTTTTGAAACAACGTAGAGCATGAGGTCTTTGTGATTTTGCAAGTCAGTTGAAGCAAATTCGATAGCCAAAGGATCGTTTTGAACAGCGGACAAAACAACTTCAAAATCATTTTTCAACTCCTCTGAAGCTTCATTTAAGTTTCTACCTTCTTTTCTAACCGACAACAAAATTAGTTTCTTGTTGTTTTTTAATTTTTCTGAAGCATAGTAAATTGAACTGGGTGTTGTTGATACAGCTGTAGTAACTATATCTATGTCATTTGGTATTTTTTTGTCCATAGCAAATTGTAAAGCGTTTCCGTTTTGTTTTACAGCCAAATGCACTATTTTTTTGTTGGATCGTAATTTTGGGGCAGAGTATTGTAAAGACATTCCGTTTTGTGTCACAGCTGCTTTGACTACTTCTTCGTTCTTTTTTGTTCTTGAACAAAGATTTTTTAGAAAAAGACCATCTTTGGATACTTGTTCCAACGCAGATAGCTCTTTCCTTTCCAAATCATTTTCTATGTAGTCTTGGTACGTTTGTTTGTTGATAAGCATTTTGGAAAGTTTCATCAGCATGGTACCTCTTGTTCACTTTACTCTAGTCTCTTCCGATTGGTCAACAGGGTTGACTATTTTAAGAATGATTCAAAAAAGAAATATTCTTCTTTTTTTTAGGACAACCAATTTTTTTTTTTTGTTTTTTTCCTAAAAAAAAAAATTCTAACAAATTGACAAAAAAAAGAACAAAGTCAGTGAAATTCAAAAAAAAAAATTGTTTAATTTATTTTTTTACAAAGTAATATTTGGTGGTGAAACTGAAAATAGACCAAATTCTAAATGAGTATCGTTTGAGTTGAAATACATTTCTTCTTCAAATTCTTCCTTTAAATCAAGTTGAAATTCATCATCTTCGTCGTCAAAGAAAGAAGTTTGAATGGAAGGTAAACAGGGCGTTGAGTTAAATTCTCTTCGTAATTCCATGAACTCTTCTTTTAATTCATGAAAGTTTTTTGAAAAACCAACTGATAGCTTTGAAGGTTTTAAAATTTCTGAAATTTCTAAATTTGCCCTCATTTCTGGTGAAGTTGGTGGTGTTTGTTTTCCAGCTCTTTCAAAAGTTAAATTTTCATAAATATAGCTTACCTCAATTTTAGTTTATTGAGAGGACTTGATTTTGGTGATTTAATCGGTTTTGGAGCTACCAGAGCAGTATTTGTACAGGTGGTGGTATTTAAATAATTACAAGTGTTGTATGATACATTTTTTACATATAAGGTTTCCATTGTGATACTCTTTTTTCTTCGGTCGGTTTTTTTGTTTGAAGTTTAAAAATAACCGTTTTTAGTTTTATAAAGTTCCGGTGAACCAATGAAATTTTTTCTTCAATTTGAGTATTCAATCGATCCTTCCAAACTTGCAAAATTTCTAAGTCTGGTGTTTTTTTCAACATCCAAAGAAAGGTGAAAAGTGTTCTTTAAATTAAGAAATTAAGTTCAAATTTCCAAAAAATAGATTAGTTTGTTTTCTATCAAAAAACAATAAATTACTGAGAACAATTGATAATATTCAAAGGGTTTTCTATTCTACCATCCTTTCAGTTGAATTTTTATTTTTGGTTCACCAAATTACACTCCATTTCACGATATTTCTTCTTTATCGTTCAACAAACAAGTTCTTTATCCTTTGAGAAATTCCAACTATTGACAACAAAAAAAACGAAAATACTTTTTCAATTTCAAATGTGAACTTGTTTCTAAAAATAAATTCTCTGGTCCAACCAATCATAAAAAAAAACCACATCAAATTAAACAAAGACGGCATGGGTTACTCTTCGGACTTATTTATTGAATCACCACCTGATAATTTACTTTGTGGAATTTGTTTAGATACATTTAAAGAATGTTATGTCCTCCAATGTGGTCATAGATATTGTCATTACTGTCTTCAATTATTACTCTCAACTGAAGAACAACTTTGCGCTTTTGACAGAAAAAAAATCAAAAGTTATGAAAAAGACGAGAAAATAGATGAAATAGTTTTGAACATGGCAGTAAAATGTGACCAAGAAACTTGTGAATGGCTTGGAGTTTTGAAAGATAAAAAAAAACATAAATGCAAAAAAGAAAATCAAATTCTGATCCCACCATATAAAGAACAAGAAAAATGGTATGATGGATTAATCTTAGGAGACAAAGAAATCAGTTTAAGAGTATTAAGTTACCTCAAAGCAGATGAAGTTGCAAAATGTCAAAAAATCAATAAAAACTGGAAAAAACTCGGAAAGAATGATCATTTATGGAAATTTCTATTCAAAAAAGAATTTGATTTGAATATTAAAATGAAAGTTACAGGATGGAAACAAATGTTCGTTGACAATTACAGTTATAAATACCCTAATAAATTCAAATACCTCAAAGAAAAAAAAACTATTCAAAAAGAAGAGAAAAAACCAAAAATATATCAAAATGAACCTTTAGAAGAAGAAGAAGACAGTTTTCTTGGTGATCATTTTAATGAAATGTTAGATTCAGAAAAAATTGTTGAACCATTTTATCATATTAAAATAAAACCAAAACAAGAAGAGGTTTCAGATAATTTAACTTGGAAAAGAGAATTAAGACAAGATAAGAATTCAAATGTTAAATATTATGTGAATGATTTAATACCAAAAGAAAAAAGAAATATAAATGTAAAGAATATATTGAACAATGATTATAAAAAAATGACACAAGAGGAAGAAGATATGCTTTTATTTTATACAATGGAGTTATCAAAAAGAGAAGCTGAAAAAACACAAACTAATTGGGTTGAAGAAGAAGAACACCTTTTAGATTTGGGTGAAGAAATAGAATACGAAATTGAAGAAGAGGATTATGATTATGATCAAGAAGATTATGAGTATGATGATGAGGAGGATGACGAAGAAGAAGAAGAAGATATTTACGAAGAATTGGAAGATGAAAAAAAACTTGAAACTTTTGAAGTTGTCGAATTTAAAACAAACACAAATATGTATGTAGAATAAAAAATTTTTTTTTTATTTTCTTTTTGTTAACTATTGGTTGAATTTAGCCAATCACATTTTATTTAGTCATGACGAATAGAAAACTTCAAGGTAATACAAAAACCGTTATTAAATTTAATCGTCAGCTGAGGTTGATCGTACGATTAAAAAAATAAACGAAGGTCTAGATGAATTTGATTCTCTGTTGGAAAAGATAAAAACAACTCCAACACAAAGAGAAAAATTTGAAATCGAATTAAAAAAAGAAATTAAAAAATTACAACGTTTAAGAGAACAAGTTAGAGCATGGATAACGGGAAATGATTTTAAAGATAAAACTATATTTCAGGAGTACAGAAGGAAAATAGAAATCGTACAAAAAAAAAAAATTAAAATCTATTCATTAGAGGATGGAAACATTCAAAGTTGTAGAAAGAGAATCAAAATTAAAAGCGTATTCAAAAGAAGCACTGTCAAAGGCTCATCAACTGAAAATAAAAAAAAAGAAAAAAGGTCAAAAAGAAGAAGATCCAAATAAAACAGAAACAAAAGAAAAATTGACTGAAAATATAGATTCTTTACAAGAACAGTTATCTTCTGTTGAAGATGAACTTGATAGTGTTAAAGATAAACACAAGAAAAGTCAAAAGTAAAAAAAAAAAAAAAAACTAAAAAAGAAAACAGAGAGTATGTTCTGAGACTGGAAGGTAGAATCGACACACTAAGAAATTATATTGGAAAATTGGAACAAATTTATAAAAGATTGGATTCTGATAAAATTAGCTCAGACGACGTGGATGAAATTCAAGATGGAATTGAATATTTCATAGATAGTAATGAACAACCAGATTTCGTAGAAGATGAGTATTTATTTGAAGGTCTTTTAGGTGGAGACTCAGATGAAGAAGAAGAGGAAGAAGAAGAAGAAGAGGAAGAAGAGGAAGAAGAATTTTTGAATTCACCAGCAATGGAAGCACCTATAACACCAATTATTGATCCAACTATTGATCCTTTACAACTATTAGTTGCACAATCAAAGAAGGAAGATGTAAAACCGAGTTCAAAGCCTGTTACACCAAGTTCAGATGCTATTTTACCACCAAAAGTTGTTGTGCCACCAGAAAGTTTGGTTGCTAAACTAAAAGTTAATGTTAAACCACAAAGTATTGTTAATCAACCACAAGTTGTAACTCAACCTCAAATTGTAACAAATCCAACACCTGCTGTTGTAGTTCAACCAACTGCTACAACCACAACTTCAAAGAAAAATAAAAAGAATAAGAAGAAACAAACAACACCAACTTTGGCTCCAGTTCAACCTGTTCAACAAAATATACCACCAATGGATTATAGTTCAGTTGTAACACAAAATGTTGTAAAACCAAAAGAAAAAGTTCAAAGTCCAAAGAAAATTTTGACTCCACAAACAACACAACAGCAACAAAACAATGTACCTTCATATGTAGATATGGTAAATAAATCACCTTCAAAATCAAATCATGAAGCAACAAAAGAGGATAGTGTAAATGAAGAAACATTTGGAAATCTGAAAAATAGTCCTTTGTATTCCAATACAACACCAAATTATGATCATCATCAAGCACCGTTACAATATCAATCAGATTTATTAAATTCAGGTTCTTCACAAACAAAACAACCACAAGATGCTGATTCTATATTACTATCAAGTTTAAAAAATATACCACATGCTTATGATAGTGAAAGACCAAAACAATATACTCCTTTGAATCCATATCAAACACCTGATATATTTCCATCAAAAAGTTTATTGATTTTTAATGACCCTTCATTGTATGAAAAAATGGATACTGATACATTATTCTTTATTTTTTATCATCAACAAGGAACATATCAACAATATTTAGCTGCTAAAGAATTGAAAAAACAAGCTTGGAGATATCATAAGAAATACATGACTTGGTTTCAAAGACATGATCAACCTCAAATTACAACAAATGAATATGAATTGGGAACTTATGTTTATTTTGATTATGAAACTGATTGGTGTCAAAGAATTAAAAGTGGATTTCGTTTTGAATATGAATATCTTGAAGATGAATTACCTGTTTAATAAAATTTATTTAAAAATCTTTTCAAAGACTTCTTTATTGGTCAATGGTTCAATTGAAAATAAACAAACCACTGGTGATTGTATTTTTATTTTTTATCTCCTGTGTTTTCTCTCAAGAATATACAAGAGATGAACATCACATTCTAACTTCTGTTGTAGCTCAAGATTTATGTTCTTCTATTTTTATAAGCAAAAGAAATTATTCAACAATACCTCCTTATTTAGAAGATATAAATGATGTACCTGGATATTATTCAACAATGAAAGTGAATCATATTCAACAATTTGTCGTAGCTACTTCAATTAAATACCCAGATATAAAAAAAATATCAAAATATATTGATAGTTATAGAGGTTGCTCCATTTTAAGGGAACCTCTTGATTCTTTTAATAGAAAATTTCCACCTTTGAGAAGAAAGGAAAAAAAACATGCACCTATAAGAATTCAAGTTGAAAAAAATTCAAATATCCAAAAAATAATTGATTTAGAATTTGAAAATAAACCGATTAGAACAAGATCAATTATCGTGCATCACAAAAACAAAATCATTGGAGAAAGATACACCAATGAATTTACAATGAATACCCCTCAACTGGTATGGTCTGTCACAAAATCATTTTTGAACATTCTTTATGGGATTGTTGTTCAAAAGAATATGTTGACTATAGATGACTTGATTTTGGCTCCAGAATGGTCTGAAAATGATCCAAGAAATAAAATGAAGATTCGTGATGCTTTGCGAATGACTTCAACTTTGAATTTCATCGAATCCTACGGATATAGATCAGATCCTGCTAAAATCACATATAATTCAACTTCAATGGGGTCATATGCTGCCTCAAAGAGACTCAGAGGGCCACCAATCGGAACTGATTTCAGATACAATACAGGAGACTCAAGTCTTTTATCCAGAAAATTATCAAATTACTTCAAATCAAAAGAAGAATACTGGAGATTCCCAAGAGAAGAGTTATTTGATAAATTAGGGTTTTCTAAAGAAACAAAAAAATCAAATTAGAAGCAAACATGAAAAAAAGAAATGAAAAAATGTCTCAAAGTGTTGGAATACCAGTCAATGGTGGTAAATCAAGTATTAAATGGAATGAAGAAGGATTTTTCTTTTGGCCATCTTATAAACTTGGAGCATTAAAAACTGCTCAAAAAGATTCTGTTCAAGTACATGAAGTTTCAGAACATTATACCAGTTGTACATGTGGATCATGTGGAAAAATAGATTGGAAACTTGGAAAAAAAGATTATTTCAATTGTAAATATTGTAATTTTTCTCTTCCAAGAGATTATAATG
>JABLTG010000253.1:0-20096 GCA_016618085.1 Neovahlkampfia damariscottae | reverse complement strand
AGAAATATATTTCTGATGAATATACAAAATTTTATTGGAAATCCAAAAACTGCCAGTACTGCTGGCGACGGTCCTATCCCGAAAGAAACCTTGATTTTAATGTCTGGTCTGATTAATCAGAATGAACAGAAAAGTCAGTTTAAGATAGCGGAAGAGGATTGATCAAAGAAAAAAAGTGTGTTGAAAAATTGAAAAAAAAAATGAATCAAGAATTTGAAGACAAATTGATCCACATAGAGATGAAGCAATATGATTTAATGACAAACAATTGCCATAACTATGTGTTGAAAGCGTTGGAAATAATTGGAGAAAGTAAAGATTTTGATAAATCGATGGAATATGAAGATATTATCAAATTCTTGAATGATTTGAAATTTATTGTGGCTGAGACAAAATACCAAAAAGTGAAAGAAATGATGGATGAAGGAAAACCTATGACCGTTGATTCATTATTGGAATAAAAAAGATTTACTTTTCTTGATTAAAAATATCAGACAAGATCTCTTGCTTTGAATCAAAAAGTAACTCAGGAGAATCAAATGCTAACACTTTACCATTTTGAAGAATTAAGATTCTTGATGAATTTATCACATTGTCAAGTCTATGAGCAATTGTGATCACAGTGGATTGGGAAAATTCATTTTGAATAGTCTGTTGAATGATCTTTTCAGTTTCAACATCAACATTTGAAGTTACTTCATCAAAAATGACTATTTTAGTTTTCTTCAAAAGAGCTCTGCACAAACAAAATAGTTGTCTATTTCCTACACTCAGTTGAGTTCCACCATCTTCTAAAGTACTATCCAATTGAAGTGGTAAACTTTCAACTAATTCTTTCAAGTGACATTTTTGAAGAACATCCCAAAGTTTATTATCTTCAAATTCTTCTGTTGGATCAATATTCTCCCTGATTGACAATGAAAATAAAGTAGGATCTTGTGGGATGATTGTAATCTATAAAAATATCAATAATGAGTTTGAAAAATTACTTGATTTCGTAAATCTTTCAAACCAATGGTTGAAATGTCAATTCCATCAATTTCTATTTTACCGTTCACTAATTCAGTGGTCCTAAATAAAGAATTCACAAAAGAACTCTTTCCACTTCCAGTTCTTCCAATGACACCAATTTTTTCTGATCCTTGGATAGTTAATGAAATATCACGAAGACATAATGGCAAATTATGTCTATAGTTTGCATTGACATGTTTGAATTTAATTTCCCCTTTTGATGGCCAACTCTCAAACTTTGGTTTTGTATGATGAATGATTTCCGGTAATTCTTCTGTGATTTCTGAATATTCCAATATTCTTTCAACAGAAATAATATCTTGTTCAAGAGAAGTTATAACTTTAATCAACCAATTGAACCTATGTATAAAATTAATTTGTCTGATAATTCTACGTGTGAGTTAATGAAAAAGCATAGGTTATTGACAATGCAAAAAGTGCAGGTGAAATTGATTTGCTGAATATTATGGAGAAGATTAATGTGCAAAATATCACTACAGTTCCAGTTAATTCCAATCTAAATGCAAGCCAACGAGCTAAAATAGCAGAAAAGAATTCAAATTTTGCGTAATTGTTCACATTTTCTTGATGTTTTTCCATGAATTTATATTTCAAATCAAAAGCTCTGATTGAAGGATAGCCATTTACAGTTTCTGTGATGTGATTTAAAACTGGTGAATTTGCAACTGCTTTAAACCTTGATATTTCTCTTGATGAAATCCGGTATAATTGTTGCCAAATAAAATATCTAAGAGTTGAGATTAACCAAAATATTACAACAACCAAATTGGAATGATCAAAAAGGAAAATACAGGAATGATACAAGTAATCAAAATAAAGACCGATAATATTTGCAATAAACTAACAAAAGCATTCAATAGATTTGTGGGCATTTGCAAATCAATTGTGTTCTGATCTTTTGAAAACCTATTTAAAATTCTTCCAACTGGATTTTGATCAAAAAACGTAATTGAAGCTCTGAATATTCTTGACAACATCATTGAATGTAATTTATTTGCACTCCAAATTGATCCTATCAAAATAGAAAGTGACATTACATAAGCAGAACAAACAACATAAATAGATAATCCTGAATAAGTCATTAAATAAAAAAATAACGGAGCTTCTGGTTGAATTAAATGTGATGACCAAATAGATAACCAAACGTCCATCAAGACTTTTGATAGTTGATTTAAAATTCCAAAAAACAATATAGTGGATAAGGTGATCATTGAAAATCCTTTAAAGTACGTAATGACGACTCCAAAATTAATTCCACCAACAGTTTTAGTTTCTTCCACAACTAATTTTTCAATTGGAATTTCAAGATGTTTTTCTGGTTCAGTATATTTCTCTTCAGATTCTAACATTAAATTTTCAGATTTTTCTTTGATCAATAAGTTGAATTCTTCATTAGATTCCATTAATTCATCATAAGTTCCGAATGAAGAAATAATTCCATTGTCAAAGATAAGAACTTTGTCAGAATATTTCAAGTATTGAAGGTCATATGAGACAAAAAGAATTGTTTTTTCCTTTAGGTATCCAAGTATACAATTTTTGAAAATGAATTGAGACACTTTTGGATCAAGTGCTGATAATGGTGAATCTAAAAGATAAATATCAGAATCTTGATAGCAACATCTTGCCAATTGAATTCTTGCTTTTTGTCCTCCACTAATATTGAAACCATTTGTTCCAAGCTCTGTACGATCACCATTTGGCATATTGCTTAAATCCGACATCAACCCACAAACTTCTAAAATGGTTTCATATTTTTCTTCATCAAATGGTTTATCAAGAACAATATTCTCACGAATTGTTCTATTTAAAATCCAATAGTCTTGAGAGCAATAAGAAATTGATCCATGTAAAAAAAGATTTCCTTTCACTTTTGGAACTTCTCCAAATATAGATTTTAGGAATGAACTCTTTCCTGAATTGACTGATCCAATGATTGAAATTAGTTCTCCCTTGTTTGCAATAAAATTAAGATTTTGTAAAACCGGATTTAAGTCCCATGAAAAAGTTCCATTTTCAATTTTGATCATTTGATTTGAGTTTTCTATAATTGTTTCATCCTTCACTGTTGTTTCTTCAATAATCAAATCTGTGTATAAAAATTCTTGTATTCTATTCACTGATGAAAATCCTTTTGAAGTTGCTGTGATGAAATAAGGAACTCTCAATAATGCATCTCTCATTCTATTCAAAATTGACAAAACTGTAAATACATTTGCTGAAGTTAAAAAAGCAGGATCATGATAAGAAAGAAATGAAAATGTTGCAACTGAACTTAATATTGGCACCCTAAAAATTCAAAATAAAATCAGATGTATTACATGGAAACAATTAAAAATTGGATTGATTCTAAAAATCCTAATACTAATATTTGTTGGTACTCAATTTCTCTTAATTCAGAAATTTTCTTTGAAAATGCATCTTCCCAACTGAATAGTTTGATTACCCTTATCCCTTTTAATATTTCACTCATCAATTTGGTCCTTCTATCTTTTGACTCCAAAATTCTTGAAGTTTGAGTTGAAATAATTTTTCCAATGAAAAAAGTAACAGGTGTCATTAACAGCATGAAGAAAAAAGCAATAAAAGATGAATATCCAACATAATAAAACGACAAACTCAAAGAAAGCAAAATGAGTAGAGGAATGTTCCAAATGTCTTTAAAATTCAATTTGTTATAAGATTACCATGTATAACATAAATCATTCTTCCGATTGAATGGCTATCAATATTGAGTAAATTGGTGATCATCCCAACGTCATATTTTTGTCTTGATTTTGGTTTTAAGGAAAATAACTTTTGATAGCAAATTGATTTCAATCCATTTTTAATTCTAACATCACTTCTTCCAAGTACACTTTTTCTTTAGTAATAATAATATTACAAATAATATTGACATTCCAGAGTGATTTTGAGCAAAGAAAGAAAGAAAATTGAGCAAGTTAACCCGATACCTATTGATATTTGACCAGTTCCATTGAATGCATCTGAAAGAAATTTGAAAAAATTATTGAGCAAAATAGGTGTTGTTATTTGAATTAAAAGTACTGTAAAGAAAATTATTCCAGATTCTACTATTCTCCAAATATTATTTTTCAAAAGAGTTCGTAAAAGTGATTTCTTCTTTTGTTCTTTCCAAATTTTTCCGAAATTTTTCATTTGAACTTCGCAAGTATCTTGTTGTGATAATTCAGGAATGTCTGTTGCTTTAGGATCTGAAAATAACCCATTCCAAATGAAAAAATCGACAAAACTAATATTTAAAATGACGAAAAGTACGAAAAAGTCAAAAGAGCAAAAATTGAGGCTTCATCTTCTGGATTCTTGATTTTTGAACCGTTATCCTCTTCTTCTAACAAACTATATTGAACAGAATCCTCTCCAACGTGATTCATGATTCAGTTTTGACAAAAAAAAAGACAATGAGAATTTGAACAAAACATCAAGCAAATTGAAAATTATTGGTTGAAAAAATAGTCCAATCAATTGCAGAGTTGATGCTGAAGGAATTTTTTTATCTTTTGTTGACAGTAGTTTTAATTATTTTTATTTTATTCCATTTTTTCTTTGATTTGTATTTGAAGTTAGTTTGGTGGCCATTTTGCTCGTTATGTTTTTGGTTGGGTAATTTTATTTATTTTTTGAATTTTTAGTGTATGTATTTAAAAACAATGGAAAAAAATTTCGATATATTAATGATAAATTGAAAAAAACAAAAATCATTGAAAAAATGGAGAAAAATGAAAAGGACTTGCGAATAGTTTGTTTCTCTGATCCTCACAACCGGTATCAACATTTATATGTTCCAAAAGGAGATGTACTGATATGTTGTGGTGATATAATTGATAAAACATCACATATTACTCATTTACAACAATTAAAAAACTTTAATAAATTTATGAAAAAAATGAATCATCGATTTAAAATTGTAATATCTGGAAATCATGATGAAATTATTGAAAAATTAGGAAGTCAAAAAACATCAGAAATACTATCTGAGTGCATTTATTTGGAAAATAATTCAGCTGTGATTGAAGGTGTCAGATTCTTTGGATCACCAATTTCGTTAACTGGGAAATCACAAAATCGTGCATTTCAAAAAAACCGAAATTCAAATGAATTAAATGAATATTTAGACTTGATTCCAAATGATATTGATGTTTTGATTACTCATGGAATGCCTTTTGGTCATTGTGATGGAAATCATGGTTGTAAAAATTTGTTGGAAAAAGTTATGAAGGTAAAACCAAGATATCATATATTTGGACATCACCACACATCATGTTTGATTTATTTTTATTAATTTTTACCAGATGGTTCGTCACATATTGAACATTCAAATGAAAAATCCACTACATTCATTAATTCTTCAATGCTTCATGTATTCTACACACCTTTTAATGAAGCAGTCGTAATTGACTTTCCAAAAAATAAAAATTTCTAATTCCATAAAATATTATTCTATTTTTGTTCTTCGGTTGGACATCCAATCAAATTCTTTGTTTCTTCTTTTTTTTCAAACATGAGGTTCGCAATTTTTGGTCAAGAAATCTCTGAAGAAACTATATTCTAATTATTCAATGTAAAACCGTCAACTGGTTGAAAGAATATGGTTTGATATTTTGATATTATTCTTATTAATATAAACAGAGGCTTCAAAAAAAGTTGGAATTTTCAAAATGCCACAAAAAAATGACACAAGTTGATGAATTAATTTCTAAAACACAAAAAGATGATTTTAGATTCTCTTCAGTATTTTTTTCTTCATTTAACAATAATTTCAGTGCAAAGATAGAGACTTTGTCAGAAAAATCAAAATTATTGATGAAATATTTTATCAAAAATTTTCAAGATCTTTTCAATGTTAAAAAAGTCAAAGCAATTACAAGAATATTCACATCTATCAAAGAAGATTTAACACCAAAATCAAAATCACCAAGAGAATTGAGAAACAGTCCGAGAACAAAAACAATGTTTGCTAATAGACATTCTTCTGTTGATATCCCTTTAGATAGTCCAATTCTTGAAGAAGATTCAATAAAAAATCAAAATTTCAACTTCAATCAAAATATTTATCAATATGGAAGAGAGATTTTTTCATCATAAAATTGAAAAATGATGAAGTAAGTGAATAGTTAATTTTAACAAAATTTCAAACAATTTTTATCAGATATCATTGATTTTATGATTAGTAGAGGTATTGTAAAATTGAAGAAGGGAAAATTATCCAGTTTTGTGATCTGTGAAGGAATTGGTGCAACAGTTCTTGGAGAATCTATTCGTCAATTAAGAGCCTTTGATTCAGTAAACTGTGATCAACCTTTTCGTGATCAACAATTGTTTTATACCCTTAGAGAAGAAGTTGAATTTTTACCAAAGTTACTTCAAATTTATCATACCCAAAAACTATCTGAAATTAAATCAAAAAACAAATTCCAAATTGACAATTTTTAGTGATTTCAATAAAGTTTGAATTCCTTATCAAAAAGATTTTTTATTCAAAACAGACAAAAGTCCACCAATCAATGGGCAAGCACAATTTCCATTGGTCAGACATGATTGAAGTCCTTCTTTGCTTTTGGATTGTAAACTCAGTTCCAATCAGATGCGTGACCCAAACTATCAATGCTTTGGACATAGAAAACCTTTCAGTTGATCCATGTGAAGACAAAATTGTATGTGTAGTAAACTGTAATGAATATGTAAGAGGTTGTCCAAAAAAGTTCACTTTACAGACTTTTATAACAACAGAAACGAACAGAAAAAAGTTGGTAAAGCATACATTTTAGCCTGTGTTTGTCGTTTTTACAGTTCCAAAGACTCTTTCTGGATAAAAGACTTGCTCAAAGAGGCAGTATCTGAAGCTCAAAAGTCTCTTCATTTAAGAGATTTGCGTCTTAATAGAAACAAGTTCAGTAACTATGTGATACTTTCGAAGAAATTAAACAAATCACCAGAAAATGCTTATTGAATTCTCGGGAGATTAGCTGAAATCTTTTTGACTATGTAAATGTAAACACTTTTTTAAATCACCTTTCGTGAAAAATCTATTCTAACATAAACACCAAAAAGCATTTAGAGAATGCAAGAAAATATTTCAACGATCAAAATACACAACAACCATGGAATGGAAAGAATCTGAATAGATGATTGATTCAAGAAATTGAAATAAATTAATTTCTGTTTTTGGATAAATCCCACCAATCAAAAATCACTCAGATCCAAATTGAAGGACAACCGACAAAATGTTTGCGAGTACAGAAGCAGGTGATTTTTTTATGCCAAACTTAGCAAGTCAACCTGACGATGATGATATATTCTTTGAGTAAAATATGAAACAAAATTCAATTTTTTAGGTCCATTTCCGAACCAATTTTCATACAAAACGATAATGAAGAATTAGATAAAGATGAAATTGAAAAGAAATATTATAATGTTCTTTTAGATAGTGGAATACGTCATGATTTAGCAGAAAGTCTTTCAGGTCTTGGTATAAGAGCGAAAAATGAAATTATCAAACAATATGAAGTTTCCAAACAAGTTAGAGATTTAGACAACAAAAAATCACAAGATATTTTAGATTTATTCTTAAAATCAGACCTAAATGAAATTGAAAATGATCTTCTTCAAGGTATAAAAAAAAAAACAAAAATTCATTTTCTTCTAAGAAATCCGTTTAATTCTTTCAACAAGACACTCTTCTTTAGTTGAACATTTTGTTCTCCATGATGGAATATCAAAATTATTGTCACTTTTGTACACAACAAATTTATTATCAGGAGACAAAATCAAATTAGACATAAAAAAACAATATGAAACATTGCTCTCTTTAAAAGCAATAATATCAGCAGAAGAAGGAATGAAAACTTTTTTGATGGATAAACATGGAATTAACACTGTTGCTGAGCTATTAAATTCAAATTGCATGCAAAGTAGAGAAATTAGTTGTTCCATTTTATCTTTGATATCATTATACTCAGTAGAAGGATTTAAACTGGTTATTCATTCCATTGATCATTTCAAATTAGTCACCAGAGAAAAAAAAAGATTCATGTTTTTAATTGATAGTCTTGAAGAAACAAAAGATAATTTCGATTATATTGCTTCTGTTCTAATGTTAATTAATTCATTACTTTATTCATCATCTGATGATGCAACAAGAAATCTACTTCAAAAAGAAGTTATTGATTTAGGATTATTGAAATTAATTAAAGAGTTAAAATCTGATGAAAGCGCGATGTACAATGAAAAATTAAAAATTCAAATTTCTGCTTTTGAAGATGATATTTCTGATAGTTATCAATTGAAATATACAGAGTTAGATGATCCTGAAAAAATAGCAAAATTATTACATGTTAAATTAAGTGGAACTGAATCATCTTCTCATTTCATCAATATATTAAGATATTTGTATATTGCTGCAGAAGATAAGAATGAAAAGGATTTGAATGAAAATTTCAATCTTTTGGAAATGATGATTAAAAAATCATTGACAAATGAAAAGGGATTAGTAAAAGAAGTATCATTGAATGAAATAAAATTGAATGATCGAATCAATTTCCAACAAAATCAAATTGATTCATTTGAAAAAACAATCAAAGAAAAGAATTCAAAAATGAAAGAAAATGTTTCAAAATGGTTAAGTTTCAAAATTGATTCCAATATAAATGAATCTGTAGACTTGGATGATTCCATGTACAAAGAAATCTATTCTTCAATTATTTCAACAAGAAAACAATATGAAGATAAATTGACTTCAAAAGAACATGAAATTTTAAACTTACAAAAGAAAATCAATCAACTTAAAGGAAAATTAAATGAAGATTCATTAAAAACATCAACAGATTCAAATATTTCAGATGTTGATTTGAAAACACCTACTTCTATCAGTATTGATTCTAAAAAAAGTTTAAATGGAAAAGAATTTGAAGAACCTATTATTGAAGAAGTGAAACCAACAGGAGGTCCTATTCCACCACCTCCACCTTCTGGAGGACCAAATGGAGGACCACCTTCAATGTCTAATCTTGATTTACCAACAATGGAAATTTCAAAACCAAAAGTTTCAGTTAAAGCATTTCATTGTGTTGATTTACCAAAATCCAAAGTTAAAAAATCAATTTTCATGAAAAATATAATTGAAGATTATTCAATGGAATCATTTGGTATTGATTTCAAAACTATTGAAGAAAAATACACAACAAAATCAAAAGAAATGAAAAAGAAAAAGGAAATTGAAAAACCAAAAGTTGTAAATTTATTAACACCAAGTAGATCATACAATGTTTCAATCATTTTAAAAACAATTAAACTTTCACCAAAAAAAATATATGATGCTATTTTAGAAATGGAAGAAGGAGATGATGAAGATGTTGATATTTTATCAGAAGAAAATATTGATTCATTAATTAAGATTTGTCCAACTCCTGAAGAAATTGAAATGATTTCAACTTACTCTGGTGATTTATCATTACTTCCAGATGCAGAACAATTCTTTTTAAAAATCAAAGAAATTCCAAATATTCATCAAAGACTGGAATGTTGGAAATTTAAAAAATCATTCAAAGATATATTAGCAAATTTAAAACCTGATATTCAAATTATAATGGAAGGTATTAAAGAATTAAAAGAAAGTTCTTCTTTTATGAAAATATTAGGTATTGTTTTAACAATTGCAAACTTTATGTCAAAATCAAAAAAACCTATTTATGGATTCAAAATGAGTTCATTGATGAAATTAAAAGATACAAAATCATCAAATAATAAATCAAATCTTTTACAATTTCTTGTGAAACATATAATGAAAAAAGAAAATGAAGAAATTAAAAATTTTGAAAATGAATTAGAAAATGTATGTAAATCATCAAGAATATCATTTGATTCATTAACAAAACAGATTTTGAATTTAAAATCAGGAATTAAAGAAGTTTTAAATCAAATTAAATCATATGAAGAATTAGAATTGAAAAATGAAAATGATGAATTTTTAACAAGAATGAAAGATTTTGAAATCAATGCAACTTTTGAAATTTCAGAAATCTCAGAAAAATATGAAAAAATGAAAGAAGAATTGAATGAGATTTCTGTGTTATATGATGAACCTGAATGTATTATTAAACCAGAAGAATTCTTCAATCAAATTTCAAGTTTTATTGATTGTTACAAAAGAGAAAAAAAAGAGTATTTAGATTATAAAAAGAATGCAGGAAAGAAAAGTTTTTCAAATTCTTCATTTAAGAAAAAGAGTCAAATTCATTCTGGAAATGAAGTTCAAAATCAAGCACATTCAGTTTTGGATATTATTCGTAAAAATATGACAAATGGGAATATTTTTAAACAAAAAAAAATTGAAAGAGAAGAAATGGAAAATAAGAAAAATGAAGAAAAATAAATCATTATTGTTTTTCTCCGGTTTATCTACCAATAAAACTCTTATTTGGTTCAATTTATTTCATTGGTTGTTTTTTTCCAAACAAAAACAGAGAAGGAGATTAGACAAAAATTATGATTAGTTTAGATGAAGACTTTAAATTAGAATTTGATTTTGAAGAAGAATTAAAAATAGAAGAAGCTAACAATTTTGATGAGTCAGCAGAAATTTGTAGATTTTTTTTAAAAGGAAATTGCACCAAAGGAAATAGTTGCCCATTCAGACATATAAGACCAGAAAAAGCTGTTGTTTGTAAACATTGGTTAAGAGCTTTATGTAAGAAAGGAGACCGTTGTGAATTTTTACATGAGTATGATGCAAAAAGAATGCCTGAATGTTGGTTTTTTGCAAAATTTGGTGAATGTTCAAATCCAGAATGTATTTTTTTACACATCAATCCAGATGATAAAGTTGCTGTTTGCCCTTGGTATGCACGTGGTTTTTGTAAACATGGACCAAAGTGCCGTTATAAACATCATTTAGCTGTTGCTTGTCCTGAGTATTTAACAGGTTTTTGTTTGAAAGGACCAACTTGTAAATTTGTTCATCCATCATTTGAAATACCAAAAGAAGAAGATTATCAAAAAAGAGAAGTTACAATTATTAAACCAACTGCTTTGCCAATTTCTCAACAACCAAGACCAGCTGTTGTTCAATATAGGTAAGTTAAAGTTATAAAATGTTTAAATATTTTTAGACCTGAAGAAGAAGTTTTATGTTTCAAATGTCGCCAAAAAGGTCACTACGCTAATAAATGTCCAAATCAAAAATATGTTGGACCTGATGAATTTCAGAGATTTAATTAAAAAAAAAATAAAAATAAAACTTTTGAAATCAATCTGGATTTCCATAAATATCAAAATGGATTGACAAAAAAAAAAAATAAATTTTTTTTCATTCAAAAATTAATTCTTTAATTCCATTTCATTTGTCAGACAAAATGATTTGAAAGATTGCACTTTTTTTTGTCGAACCAATAATTTTGTTTTCCATTTTGATTTTTTTGTGAAGATTAAACTCTGGGATTAGTTTGTCCTTTTTACGTTCCAAACAATTTTGTGATGTCATTGTTTTGCTTCCAGATTTTACTTCTCCGAGATTAATAGTTACACGTTCTTTTTCTATTTTGATCCAGTCAAAATCAAATTCACACATCACATCATTGAGATAAATGATGCAGTTACAAGATAAAACCAGATAATAACAATTGATATCCTTTGAAGATTGAATAGTCTCTGTTTCAATGAATATTTGAGCTGCTCTGTTTCCCTCTTCAAGGTATGACTTTGGTAAATTTCTGTTGGTCTGAATTAAAAAATCTGTTAATGAGCATAATCCTTCTTGATATGTTGTGCAAAATCTCCATCTAGGAATGTTGCGAGAAAAACTCAATTTTATTTTTTCATTTACCAATGAAAATATTGAAAGAGGCATTGATTCATTGAGTCTGGGAACAAATGCTAAATTTTCCTCTTTGTAAAACTTTGTAACTTCATACAATGATTTTTGTTGTTGCATAAATAAGCAATTTGCATATTCAAATGCAGAAAAATAATGACTGCACAGGCACTTTTCTTGTTCAAAAAAATAACAATTTCAATAATTTGAGTTTTCCATTGAGGATATGTATATTGTGGATCCAATTGATTGTTTGGCATCATAAAATGTTGTAAAGTCATCTTGTAATTTTGGTATCAACAAAGAATATTGATATTTCAAAGGTGAGTAGATTATTTTATCAAGAGAGCAAAATTCATCATGAAGAATATTTGTTAGTTGTACAAAGTTCCACTTTTTGTTTTTTTCAAGTGCCTTGAGTATTTCAAGCATGTGAGTTGTGTTCGTTGGTCCCATAACTGATTGATCATGATAATATTTGTCAAAATCATTTAATTGTGTTCCAAAAATATGATATTCAGAAAAGAAAGATTGTAAATCATTTTGTTGTAACTGCAATGAAAGTTCCTCGATATCAATTTTGAAAATACTTTTACCATCTATAGTGAGGTAACTAATTTTTCTTAATGCACGAAATGTTTTAAAAATTTCAGCATTTTCATGTTTCAATTGAAAATAGAGTCCCAAACATTCTAAAAAAGTTCTTTGGTTTTCCTTTTCAAGTTTTAAAATTCTCCAAATTGCAAACAAAAAATGACCATTTTTCCAATCTGCTTTTTGAATGATATTGATGCATTCTATCATCAAATTGACATGAAGACTATTTGATATTCCATAGTTTTGTATTTTAGAATGAATAGAACTTAAAAAAATTTGTGTTATTTCTTCAAGTTTCAAAAAATCATCAAAATATCTTCCGAAATTTTCTAAGAGTTCTCTCATTGATTCAGTATCATTGACAATAGAGCTATTTCCACTTGAAGATTTTGATTTTTTATCTATTTCCGATGTTACTTTTGAAGTTGGTGTTATCATGGAGTTTCTTCTTTCTTTTGTTGTTACTCTCATTTTTTCTTTCCACCACAAACGATAAATAATCCAACGTTCTCCTCCTCTCCCATTGTTAAACTTTCCATAATTTTGAAGAAAAAACCAAGTTGTCAACAGATCTGATTTTGTGAAATTCTCAACTGTTTTAGATAACGAGTATTCCTTTGAAACTTCTATAGTAAAAGCTTTTGATTTCATTCCTGAAAATTTGTTTTGTTCCACTTGGTTTAAAAAATACATGAAAGTATAAAAGTATGTCTTTCTTGATTCATTGGAACTGTAACAAACTTTGATATATTGTAGTCTTTCAAATTCTTTCAAATCAAAATTTGAGTTCGAAAACTAAAACAAACTAGTCTTGGAGTTAAGTAATTTAAATTGCTCAAATTTTTGGTAATAGCATTTTAAAAACTTTTCTTCTTTGTGTTTGGTTTGATAAAATCCTTTAAAATTTTCATCTTGACAGTAAACTGACAGTTGTTTTGAGTTGTGACACATAAGGCATATAAACATAAAATTCAACTGTTTTTCATCCAGTCTTTGCTGGAAACCTTGATTAAATAATTCGTATATGCGCTCATAAAACTTTTTTTCATCAAATTCATCTTTTTGTGGTTTAAATTCTTTTACCAAATGAAATTCCATCGGATATAACCTGCTTTTGATTTTGATTCAATGAAATAGAAAACGTATCCTACACTGTGCTGACTGTTTTTTCCAATCCATCCAAATCCAACTTTCTCTTATTGTTTTTTTTGTTTATTATGTTTATTATCCGCAATTTTATTTTTAAATGAGATAAAAATCTGTCAAAGTTTGAAATGTCTTGTTCTTTTTTTGTTTTAGTGAAACTATCACCTTCTAGTTTTAGGGTTTCCAGAATATATTCCACTTCTTCTTTTTTTCCACTTGCCTTAATCTCCATACCAAGATATTCTTTGCAAATATATTTGAACTTTGAATCTTGTTTTGAATCTTCCATGCAACCAGTGAAGTGTGGAAGTGTTTTTCTTCGTTCTTACTGGTCAATTGGAACAAATGAATAAGATAGTATTTTTAACACAAAAAATAATAAAATTAATGGAATAGAAGAAACTTATTTCTGAAGATCTGAATAAAAAAATTTAGCACATCCAACGAAATTTATTTTTTTTTTCTTGTTTTTGATTTACAATCATCACAAATATAATTTGTAGAAAACCCACCACAACAATTTGCGTGAAATTTTGAATGACATTTTTTACAAGCAATCATCAATCCATATGAAATATTTTGACATTTTTTACAAGTTTCATTCATTGAAAAAGAATCACTTTTCACTTCCATTTCTTGAGGTGAATTTAATTTTCTAGTCTTAACTACACTCTTTTTTGAATGATTATGATCCATTGATTCTGAAATTTCAATAGATTTTGATTGTTTTAATTGTTGAATTTCTTTTGTTTTTGATTCAATGACTAATTTTAAATTTTGTATTTCATTTAATGGTTCATTCTTTTTCATATCAATTTTCATCATTTCTTCTTCCATTTTAATTTTTTCATTTTGATTCTTTTCAAATTCAATTTTCAATTTTTCAAATTTTTCTTCAAACAATCTTAACTTTTCAATTGTATTTTCATGTTCATTTTTTTCTTTATTCAATTGATTGTCAATCATTTGTATTTTTGATTTTAAGATTGAGTTATTATTCTTTTCAAAATCAAGACTTCAAATGTTAAAAGAAATGGTTTTGATGAACTCTTTCAAAAAATTAATTTTTTCTACACGATGTTTTTCAATCAATTTTTCATAATTTTGAATAACACCTTGTTGAATACATGATGTTTTTTCTTGTGATTTTTGTTTCAATTTTTCATTTAAAACATCAATTGAATGCTTCAAATTCATAATTTCTTTTTCAAATTCACAAGAATTTTCATTTAATTCTTTTTTAATTTTATCATTTTCCAATTTTAAATTTTTTATTAAACCTTCAAAATTATGAATCAATTGATCTTTATTGTTAACATCTTGAATTGATTTCATGAGTGTTTTTTGAGTATTTTGAATTAATTGATGATTTTCTTCATTTAACTTTTTTAAAAGTAAAAATGATTCATTTGAATTTTCAATTTCTTTTTTTTTTTCATTATTGAAATTTTTCAATTTTTCAATTTCTTCTACATGCATTCTTTTTTCTTCTTGAAGTATTTCAATTGTTTCTTTGAATGATTCATTTTCTTCTTGAAGAGTTTTTGATTTTTTCATCAAATTTTCAGATTTTTGTTGCATAGTTTCATTCAATTTTAAAATTCTTTGATGAAATATTTCCAATGACTTTTCTATTTCAAAGTTGAATTTTTTTTTTTTGATAACGATTTTGTTCATATTTTCTGATATTGATTTTCATTTTATTAAACTCTGTTTGTACCTTTTCATGTTCATATATGAATCTTTTTTTTTCTGTTTTCATCGTTTCTATTTCTTTCAATAAATTTTCCTGTTTTTTCTGGAAATTATTTACGTCATCTTGTAAATTATAGTTTTGTAATTTGAAGTTTTCTAATGATTTTTGATGGCTTTCTAACTTTACACGAAGCTCCATACATTCTTTTACGTAAGTCGTTCTTTCAATTTGAATTTCTTTCAATCTTGCTTCGAACTTGTTCCTAAATTTATATAAATGATGGTATTACGTGTTTTTGAATATCTTTTTTCTCTTCTTCTGATTTTTTCATCAATCCATCAATAAAGTCATAATTTGGTTCGTTCTTTGGTTTTTCTTCTTGGATTTCTTCGCTGTCATCTTCCAAACAATCGTTTATCAACTTATTAATGAATTGATTGCTCATTTTGAGTGTTTGTTCAATTTCCATATTCTCATTTGTCATTGTTAGGATTGGGAGAAAAGTACAATTGACCAATAGTTTTCGACCATTCTTATATATTGAAATATTATGTGAAAATACAAAAAAAAATGCAAAATGATTCAAATTTGTTTTTTTGGAAGGTATTTATCCAATCAAAGAGTTTCTACAATTTCTAATTAGAACCTTCCCGCATTATAATTGGACATCGAAGTTTCCTCCTCGTTGATTGTCTCCGTTTTTAACACATGTCACAAACGTTACTCATTTTTATCTTCGCTATTGTATCATTTGCGTATGCTCAATATCCAAACTGTGCTAAACTTGGATTACATAAAGTTGAATGGACTGTTTCGGAGACAAGAGTTGATTTCAAAGCTACTGTTGAAAGAGGACAAAAAGGATGGGTTGCTCTCTCTGTTGGACCTGAAACTACAACATATAGAATGAATAATTTAACACTTGCAATGGGATTCAAAAATGGTACACAATTTGTTGTAAATGAATACTATCATAATGATCCATCAAGCAATGTCGGAAGACCAGTTCTTTACACTGAACAAGAAAAACAAATGACTGCTGATACAGTTGCTGATAATGGTGCTGAAGGTTTAACTCTTACATTTTCAAGACCTTTGACTGCTAACGTTCATGATTATCATCCAATTGTTAAAGGAAAAAAAGTTAGACTTACAGTTGCTTATAATTTAGAAAATACACCAGCAAGTCCATCATCATGGAGAAAACACAACAAAGTAGACGGAAAAGATGTTGATTTGTTTGCACCTTACGGAGTTGCTGAATGTAATTCTGCTTCAACACCAAAAATCATGTTAATTGCAATCATTGCTGTTGTTTTAACTTATTTACTTTAAATAAAAAATTTTAAACCAAATTTTCCAAGAAACTGAGATTCTCTTGTGAACAAAATTATTGAAATACATTTTTTTTCATTGTTGAAATCAACACTACTCCTTTGGTCATCAGACAGAAAATTCAAAAATAAAAAATAAATTGTTTCCAAGCAAAGAGTTGATTGGACAAATGGATTTTAACGATTTGTTGAAGGTGAAGAAGAAAAAAGAAAATGGTGAAAAATTAACATTAGAAGAGGTTTATATTATTATTATTAAAATATCCAGAAATTGTTTCTAAGTTGGCATCGAATCACAGATTACCCAAAACAACGTGGAAATGTAACATTATTCAAATCTGAAGAACAGTTGAATGAAATACTTCTCAAAGGAAAACCTGTAATATTTTTAAATGTTTTTAATATTTTTTAAGGTTTTTGTTGCTTATTTGATTCCAAAACCATATGACTATCCAACTTATTTAAAACGAAGACTAAGAACTTTGGCTCCTTATTTTAAAGAAGATGCTGAATTTGTAGAAGTTGATTGTTCATTACATGCCAATTTTTGTAGCACAAATGCTTTTGCAGGAGTTCCTTCAATGGATGTTTTCTACTTGAGCAAAAAACAACAGAGAATTTCAGATTCAAAAAAACCAAAACGATATAGATTTGATTACTTGTGGTCATTTTATGGTATAACTAAATTTCTTGAAGACTATCATTTTGTTCAAAGAAGAAATATTTTTGAAGGAATTTATGAATCTTTCAATGAAAAACAAAAGAAATTTTAATGAATCCTTTAAAGTTTTGAAAATACATAAAATTCAAGTAAAAACCATCCAATAGCAATAAGAATAAAAGCAACTGTTGCACAAATAACGATGGCAATACTATTGGTTAAAAAAATTAGAATTTTTTTTTTGACTTACATTCTAAATGGACCACCAACAGCTGTTAATACCTTGTCCATTGTTTTGTTCATTTTTCCTAATTCATTGTCATATTTTTCAACATCAGTTTTAATTCCGTCTAATAATTTTTCTTGTTTGTCAAGTTCTTCTCCAAAGTTATTTGCATGTTCTGATAATTTATCAAGTTGTTCTACAAGTACTTTTAAACCTTCTTCAACTTCTTTTTTCTTTTCTTCAATTTGTTTTAAACCTTCTGAAATATCTATTCCTGGAATACCACTTTCACCAGATAAATCTAATTAAAAAACTTTAAATAATAGATTATTTCTTACCTTCAAGGTTTTCAAGTTCTGTTGCTCTTGAAGGTTCGTCTTTGATAATTTTATTTCCTCTATTGGTTTGTTTGAGTGTATTGATATAATTAGTGATTGTTTTGATATCTTCTGCGCGTTGAGTTTTCATTTCTTCTGATGGTCCTTTTTTGAATTTTGCCCAAAGACCTTCTCTACTTTCTGATTTTGCTTTAATTTCTCTTAATTCTTTTAATCGTTTATCAAGATTAATGAAATCACTTTGAATAGCACTACTAATTTCAGGTCCTGGATTTGATTTTTTTTCTTCAATTTTCTTTCAAATGTTGTGGTTAATTTTTTTTTTTTTTTACTGATTGAACACTTGTACAAAGTTTGCTGATTTTAACTTTTATTTTTTCAAAATCATCAAGTTTCTTTTCATCTGTGATTTCTTTTTTTTTTTGTTTTTGATTTTCAACAAGTTGTTCCATTTCTTCTGAAACTTCACCACCTGTGTCTAAATATATTTTATATGAACCCAAAAGAATTTGAGCCATTTTGTCGTTAGCTGATTCTTCAAAGTTGAAAGCAGAAATCTTTTCTCTTTTTACCATGACTCAACTTTTTTTAAAAAACTAACGTTGGGATTGGTTGATTTATGATTGGTCAATTATTAACTGTTTTTTTTTTTTTTTCGTTTAAAGTTGTTTCATTAAAATATAAAAATTAATAATAAAAACTTCATTAACCAATCATCTTTTTGTTGTTGCCTGATGACCAAACTAAAGAAGAAAAGCAGCTTTGAGTTAGACCGAATTCACATCCACTTCAATTCAATATACACAAATGAAGACATGAACAAAGCTTTCATGAAACATTTAGAAAGTGAGTATAACACGGAACCGTTTGAGTTTGTTTTGAAAGTAAAACAGTTTGAAGCAACAAATGATGAAAAATTGAAACTTGATGTATTCTTTGAAATATATGATACCTATATTGTTAAAAATGCACCAAAAGAAATTAATTTATCTGCTGAAAATTTGGAAAACTTCCGCAAGCAAAACAGCACACAACTCGAAAACAGGAACAATTGGATTTCGGAACATGAAAAAGAAATCTTTGATACATTAAAAGAATAATTCATTCACAATTACTTCATGATGTCTTTCCAAGATTCATTAGAACAGAGTTATGCATTAAAACGATACGCCAACTAGAAACAGATTCAACTGTGTTTGAAAAACGAGAAGTATATGATTTTCCGTATCAAGATGAAGATTTTAACATTGATATTGTGACAGACATCGATGTGGAATTCATGAATCGTTTGATGAAAGATGGGTATGATTGGGAGCTTATTTTTTCAGATAAAAAGTTACAAATGAATTCATTTTATCTTAAAATGGATTACTTAACAAATGTTTCATTCTTTAAGAATTCAAATATTCAAAAATATGAATCCATCATTCCATTTGGACTTCAACATTGTATTGAAGCACTGGCACCAATTTCACAATTAAAAAAATATGATAAAGCAGTTCAACATCTGGAATGTACTTCATATTTTTCAGGTGAAGAATCAATGTCAAAATATCCAGATAAAATTTCAACCAAACGCTCCAATGCTTGTTATGAAGCTCTGCTAAAAATGCCAGTTCCAGGATTCAAATTTAGAAGAGGAACTGAAGTTTGCACAACATTTTTTGATAAAAAAGGAAATTGGGTGAGGATTGTAAAACCTATGATTCCTTCCTTTATAAAGGAACCAAAGGATTGGGAAAGAGTTCACAAAGATCAAAATATGGAATTTTACGCAATGCCAAATTTTATGAGATTTCAGTTGACACCAATTTCAGAAAACAAAACCAAGTATACACATATTCACAGTTTGCATTTTCAAATTTAACTTTTTTTAGTTTTCAAATTTTACGGCTATTGAATTGATGGTTATTGTGATAAAAGTGGCCAATTAGATTTAATTTTGCCAGTTATTTTTAGAATTTTTACTTGAAGTTGTTCAACTAGAAAATACTGAAAAAGATCTCAAGTATTTAAAATGTCCAAACAGCTCAAATTGGATTCATTTTGGAAAGAAAAAAATGTTACTTCAACATCAACAACAGAAGTGATAAAAAAGAGAAAACTTGAAGAACAAAAAGTTCAACAAAAGAAACAGGAAATATGAAATCAACATATAAACAAGGAAAAGATTCGTATCCTTTTTGGTGGACTAAAGAAAAAGAAGACATGCTACAAGTGAAAAGTATACCTTCAAGT
>JABLTG010000252.1:0-20451 GCA_016618085.1 Neovahlkampfia damariscottae | reverse complement strand
CAATTATATTTAGACCATATAATGCAATGGTTTCAAATATATTATCAATATTTTGTAGTATTTGTTTAATTTTAAGCACACTTTACATTTTCATTTCATCAATTATTCCATTACCAGCTGAATTATCGATTGCTGTCCTGGCATTTAACATTTTGGCAGTTGTATTTGGAATCATTACTACCATCGTTGATATCCTATTTTATGCTATTTATGGGAGAAATGTTTCAAAATTGAGCAAGATATTCAAAAAGAAATTCCCAGAAGAAGATAAGAAATATTCCAAACACAATAAAATGATAAAGAACAAAATTAACGGAAGTGTTATGTCAAATATTTCCACATTTATACTTGGATACGCTGCTGTTACACTCACGATTGTAATGATTCTTATAGTGGCAGTTATTTCGACAAATAAATTTGATAAAATTGTCAGCATTCAGGAAATAATGAATTCTCTGCTTGGATATAAACTTGAAGCAACTTCTTACGAATCTATGGATAGATTATTGGATTTTGATAAGACTTGTACTGCCACAGAAGTGAAAGAATTTGGTAAAATTATACTCGATTATTAACCTTTTCGTCAGCTGGTTATTCAAGTTGGAATGAGTTCGTATCCAATTGCTGCTGCACAGACGGTGCAATACCATGGGATCCTCAGACCTTCAAAGTCGAACTTTGGATGTGTAAAAATGGAGCTATGAAACGAAGAGTTAGAGAAGGAACCATTTCTGGAGATGTTTATAATGGATATCATGCCAGAGATTTTTGTTCTTCAACATTCAATACTGGATTCATTCAGACTTGTGTATTTGCTGCTGCCGATAATCGACAGTATCTTAAAGATCCAGGTGCGTCTTCTTACAATGGGAAAAGGTATATTTTTTGGAATAATGGAACAGTAAGAAATGATGGATCAATCACAGACTTGGGTCTAATACTTTGGTGAATATAATTTATTTTTGAGAATCCACTTGAAATGGTTTCAAAACTTGTTCCATTGTCTCTTTGTTGTTGAAATGACTCAACAACAAACCATAGTTGGTGATTGGAATGTCAAAAAGTTCAAATTCATTCAATCGTGCCATCATTTGTTGATTTTCTAACATACAACCCCCACAATGGATGATCAATTTGTATTTTGAAAAATCTTTGTATTGATATTCTCTTCCGAA
Organism: Neovahlkampfia damariscottae; assembly: GCA_016618085.1. Lineage (NCBI taxonomy): Eukaryota > Heterolobosea > Selenaionea > Neovahlkampfiida > Neovahlkampfiidae > Neovahlkampfia > Neovahlkampfia damariscottae. The sequence goes on along the minus strand of JABLTG010000252.1, from coordinate 19,276 downwards.
TGACCAATCAATTCCAATGTCATTTCCATGAAGTTGACGAATTTTGTTTGGGATTTGAACTGTTCCAATATCATCAATGATTCTATTATGATTACATGCTTCACAAATTAATACATTATCACCTTTCTTTAACTCACTGAATGCTTTAATTCCTTCAACGAATTTTTTTAAATTTCCACCACTCATATAATTAATCATTATGACTGAAAATGTGGTCAACAAAATATTTTTGTGAAGCCATGGTTGAACAAGATCAATAGCTTGAGAATCGGTAATTACCAGTTTTAATTTATCAGTTGAATTCAATAAATCAATATTATCTTGAAATCTCTTCTTTTCTAAAGATGAAATTAGTTCATCATTTGATCTTCCTTTGGTCAAATCCATGCGAAAGCAAAAAGATGAAATTTTTTTTCTGATGAGAAATTCTTGTACCATAGCTTGTGGTTTTAATAAACGACCTGTTGGTGTTTGACTATCCATTGGTATGTTCATGAAAACAATTGAGTCTTCAGGTAAGTTTGGAATCAAATCAAAATCTTGAATTGGAGTCATATGTTTGAATGAATTTTCAATAAAATTGATCATTATTTTATGTGATGTCTCACTTGTTAAATCTATTTCTTTGACTTTTGATGTTTGAATTTTATCCAATCCAACCACTTCTTCAAATTGATCAATTTTCTCTCTCAAAACTTGAGGTGTATTTGAAGTCAAGAAATTTTGATGAATATTAAAAACTACAATTATATTCTTCTTTTGTTCTTTCATTATTTCAACAAATTTTTTTGTTGATTCAATGGATTCCAATTCAATTGGATTGATGACTAAAATACAAATGTCGCTTTCTTTCATTGTTTGAATTGCTTTTTCTAATTTTTTTTGTCCTAATTCACCAGATTCATCAAAACCTGGTGTATCACGAATTTTACATGGCCCAATATCGTGAATTTGCATGAATGTAGTTTTAACATCTGCTGTTGTTCCTCTTGTACTATCAACAATACTCACATTAGATTTGGTGATCATATTCATTAATGTACTTTTTCCAGAGTTCATAGGACCAAATATACCAATATTAGTTCGGTATAAATGAGTTGGGTTTGATTTTTTTTTTGTATCAAACTCCAAATTCCTTTTTATCAGCGATGATGAAATGAATTTTTGATTGAAATTCAAAATTTTGTTTTTTTTGAACAGAAAGGTTCTTGTGACAATTCTCTTTATCATTCTATTTGTTTGTTGTGAAAAAATGCAGTTTAGGGAATTATCCAATCATCACTCTTTTACCTAATCAAGGCAAATTTTTTAACATAAAGAATAGCAAAGTTTTTCTCCCAATCAAAAGTTGAGGATGTTAAAGAGGTTCATACCAAAGAACATCAACAAGTTCAAAAGAAATTTCAGATGGAGTGTTGAAAAAGAAAAACCAAATTACTCAGTGGCACCTGAAAACATCATTAGAGAAAATGAAATTTTTGAATACATCAAATCAACAAAAGACAAAGCAAAAGACCCTCAACATATTAGAAACATTCTTTCCAATGCAAGAGAAAGAGCTTTATTAAAATCCAAAGATCAAATAAAAATACCTCAAGCTGAGTACGTACAAGGATTAACACTTGAAGAAACAGCAACTCTTTTAAATATTGATTCATCAGATGAAGACCTTATGAACTCTTTATTTACAACTGCTTTATTTATCAAAGAAGCTATTTATGGCAATAGAATTGTTTTATTTGCACCTTTGTATGTTTCAAATTATTGTGTTGCTAGTTGTACATATTGTGGTTATAGAGGAGCTAATAAAGAAATGGAAAGAACTTCCTTGACTAAACAAGAATTAATTGATGAAGTTAAAGCTTTAGAAAGACTTGGACATAAAAGAATAATGATGTTAACTGGTGAATCTCCTAAGGTAAAAAAAAAAAAAAAAATTGAAAATATCAACAGTATACATTTGACCAATTTTTGGATGCTCTCAAAACTGTTTCAAATGTTAAAACAGAACCTCATGGTGAAATTAGAAGAGTCAATGTTGAAATTCCTTCTTTAACTTTAAGTGATTTTCGAAGATTAAAAGATACAGAATGTGTAGGTACTTATGTTCTATTTCAAGAATCATATCACAGAGATACATACAAAATAATGCATCCTTCTGGAATGAAAAGCGATTATAATAACAGATTATTGACAATGGATCGTGCTCAAATGTCAGGATTGGATGATAATGGAATTGGAGCTTTGTTTGGTTTAACAGATTATAAATTTGAAGTTATGGCATTACTTCAGCATTCTATGCATTTAGATAAGACATATGGAACAGGTCCACATACCATTTCCATTCCAAGAATTAAACCAGCTTCTGGCTCTGAATTATCACAAAAACCAGAACATGCTGTCTCAGATTTGGATTTTAAAAAATTAGTTGCAATTATTAGATGTGCCGTTCCTTATACTGGAATGATTATGACAACAAGAGAATCACCAGAAATGAGACTTGATTTATTGAATATGGGAATATCACAAATGTCTGCTGGTTCAAAAACAGATGTTGGTTCTTATAAAGATGGAGAAGAAGTTCATAAAGAAAAGATAGCAGGACAATTTTCTTTGGAAGATCATAGACCAACACAAGTTGTTATTAGAGAACTGATTGAAAATGGATTCATGCCATCTTGGTGTACTGCTTGTTATCGATTGGGCAGAACAGGTGAAAGGTTCATGAGAATCGCAAAAAGAGGTGATATTCAGAATATGTGTCATCCAAATTCAATGTTAACTTTGAGTGAATATCTTTATGATTATGCAGACGAAGAAACTCGTGAATTAGGATGGAAGTTGATTGAACAAGAACAATTGAATGTTCCTTCAAAAAATAAAAGAAAATTGTTGAAAAAGAATTTAGAAAGAATCAAACAAGGAGAAAGAGATTTGTATTATTAAATGTTGTGATTCTATTTTTAGTTTTTATTTGACCAATAACGATTTAACTCAAAATCAGGAATGAATATCTCGTTTTCTCCATAATTATTTATCATTTATTAGATATACTTGTATATACTGTTTGTTGAATAACACATTCAGGGTTGTAGTGTAGTGGGAGATTAGGGTGCGGAACTATTTGACACTCCTCAAAAGGGAGACACTGTGAAACATCCATCCTCGGTTAGCACATTCGAGTCTGAAGCGAATGACGTTGGTTCGAATCCAACCAACCCTCATTTTTGTAAAAAATACCTTAAATTTATTCTATTCCTTTTCTTCAAAATTTCCATCTGGATTTGTTATTTCTGAACTCCAAATGGATTTTCCTTGAGCATGTAAAGGATCTCCCCAAGTATTATTGAGAATTAGTGATTTTCCAGTCCATTTGATTCGTCCACTCAAACAATTTTTACACTCTTCTTCTGTGTCGTCAATACAAGGTTTTCCTTCATATAATTGATATAATTGACGATACTTTGGTGGTTCAATTGAAGGCATAACCATGTTGGCTCCACAACCAAGCGATATTTCCCTACCTGCTGGATTAATTGCCTGCAATGCTGTAGCAGCAGCTATATTTACATTTCCAAGTTTTAATCTAGAAAGAGCAATCATCCTTAAACTCAAATTGAATAATTTCTTGTTATATTCTTTCATATCCACATTTGGATTTTGCTCCAACCAAATCTTCCCTAAAGGAGTATTTCTTTCAAGAATATATGGTCCCATTCCAATCATGTCTGCGTTAATATCTTGAAAAAATTGAATATCATTTGCTAAATCTTCCAATGTTTGTCCTGGAAATTGAATCATAATTCCAGTTCCTAATTGATATCCAATTTCATGCAACGTTTTTAAACATTGAACTCTTTTTTCCCAGATATGATTTCCATCATCTGGATGTATTTTTTTATATAAATCTGGATTTGAAGTTTCAATTCTTAGCAAATAACGATGAGCTCCTGCGTCAAACCAACGTTGATAGGTTTCTTTTTCACATTCACCAAGCGATAATGCAATACCTAATCCTTCACCAGGTCTTTTACCTGTTTTTTCTTTAATTTCCAATATTGATTCTTCAATCATTTTTATTCTTTTCTCTGTGTTTAATTCACCTGATTGTAAACATATTGAACCGTATTTTTGATCCCATGCCCACATGGCTTGTTCAACAATTTCTTCTTTGAGCATAGAAAATCTTTTTAAACCTTTTGTATGTTTTCTTATTCCACAATAGTTACAATCTTTTTGACAAACCTTTTATTGTGAAAAAAAAAAAATGTACATTTGAAATTTCAATTAATCCTCGAAAAAAAATTGTTTTCCCATAAAATCTTTCTGTTACAGTGTTGGCTAGTTCGAATAAAGCTCTTTCTTCAGCTCTAGTTCTTTCAGGTGACAAAAAAAAAAGAATTTCTTCTTTTGAAAGATTTGAATGAACTTTTCCAGGTGTTATGTCAATAAATTTTTCTATTGGACTTAATTTCTCCTCTAACGTTTTTGGTACGTATCTTTTTGTTGTGAAAAATCTTCTCATTCAAATGAAGAAATAGTTCTCTGATTGGACAACTAATTTCTCCAAATCAAGCTATTTTTTCAACTGTTTGTATGTTATCAAAGAAAACAACCAAAATATTATTACAAACAAGAGGATATAGAAAAAAAGTAAACCTACATATCAATGGAAAACCAATTTCTGTTCCAAACAACATGACAATTTTTGAAGCATCTTCCTTAGTTCTACCAAAACGCGAAAAAATTCCAGTATTATGTCATCATCCACATTTAAAACCAGCTGGTGTTTGTAGGATATGTTTGGTTCAGATGGGTCCAAAAGTTAATACAAAAGAAGAAATTACTGAAATACCAGAAGAAGATGAAGGAAAATTGATACCAAGCTGTTCAACACCGGTTGAAGAAGGAATGAATGTATGGACTAATACTATACCTGTTGAAGAAAATGTTAAAGAAATACTTAAATTAACTTTGGCCAATCATCCATTGGATTGTCCAACTTGTCCTGCAAATGGAATGTGCACTTTACAAGATTTACTTGGAAAATATAATATATCTTCAGATGATTTCAAAGGAGAAGCAAAAAATCATTACTTACATGCGCATGAACAAAATTTTGATGACATGAAAGAAGTTATCGATAGATTAGATAGACATTCAATTAATATTGATTTAAAGAAGTGTATTAAATGTACAAGATGTATAAGAGTTTGTAATGAAATACAAGATCAACATATTCTTGGGATGGAAGGACGAGGAAATAAGGAACATATTTCAGCAGGAATCAAAGGAATGATCATTGATCCAAAAAGAGAAAAGAGTTGTATTGGATGTGGTCAATGTGTTAATTTTTGTCCAGTTGGAGCTATTACTTATAATAATCACTTAGACAAAGTGATGCATATTTTACATGAAAAGAACACTGGAAAATTGAAAAAAAAAATTGTTTGTTCAATTGCACCAAGTGTAAGAGTGACTATTGGAGAAGGATTTGATATGTTACCAGGTGAAGCAACTTTAGAACAAATGGTTGCTGCACTAAAAGAAGTCGGTTTTGATTTTGTCTTTGATACCAATTTTACAGCTGATCTAACAATCATGGAAGAAGGTTCTGAATTATTAGAAAGAGTTAAAAATGGTGGACCATTTCCAATGTTGACATCTTGTTGTCCTGCTTGGATTAATACTTGTGAGACTTCTTATCCTGAATTAATTCCAAATTTGTCTTCATGTAGGAGTCCACAAGGTATGCAAGGAAGTATAATGAAAACTTACTGGGCAAAAAAAATGGGAATTGAAAAAGAAGATATTATCAATATTTCTATAATGCCTTGTACTGCAAAGAAGGATGAAGCAAATCGGGAACAATTAAAAGGAGATACAGATTATGTTTTGACTACTACGGAATTGATTCGTTTGTTAAAACTATATCATGTCAATTTACCATCCATTAAAGGAGTAAAAGTTGATGATCCTATTGGAGAATCTTCTGGTGCTGGAATGTTATTTGGGAAAACAGGTGGTGTAATGGAAGCAGCTTTGAGAACTGTTTATGAAGTTGTTTTAAACAAACCACTTCCAAAATTAGAATTTGAAGAATGTAGAAATTTTGAAGGAATCAAAGAAGCAGAAATCGATTTAGATGGTCAAAAAATAAAAATAGCAATTGTTAATGGAACTGGAAATATTCATAAATTGGTGAAAGCAATGCTAAAAGGAAAGAAAGAATATCATTTCGTTGAGTTGATGGCTTGTAATTTTGGATGTATTGGAGGTGGAGGTCAACCTAAGAATATTAATTCAGATAAAGAAATATATCATAAGAGAATGCAATCTGTTTATAATTTAGATGAAAAAAATTCAATAAGAAAATCTCATGAGAATCCAAGCATCAAAAAAATTTATGAAGAATTTTTAGGGAAACCATTGAGTCATAAATCACATGAATTGTTACATACACATTATTCTGATAAAAGTAAAGGATAATTATGATTTTACCATTGAAATATTCTTCTTCATTTTTAAATTGCATTTTCTTTGAATAGTTTTGATTGGTTCATTATTCGACCAACAGAATGGAAGAAGTAAAGAAAGTTTTGAAAGACCATCAAATTGTAAATTATGAGTTTGTTGATATTGAAAATGTAAAAACATTCCATAAAACTCTTTTGATAAAAGACAAATTAAAAAACAAAGTAAGAAAAAGAAAATTGGAAATTCAAGACTTTTGCTGTAGTTTTGAATTCTAAATTTAAATTAAATTTAAAAAATGCTAAAAAATACTTGAATACCACTTCAAAAGTGTCAATTGTCCAAGAAAAAGATTTGAACAATTTTTTGAAATATTCAGAAGTATCACCTATTCTTTTGCATGAAGAAAAAATGAGCATTATTTTTGACAAAAATTTAGATGATGAAATATGTATAAGTTCAGGAAATTCTAAATTTGCTTTGAAAATCAAATTAACGGACTTGGACTCTGTGATAAAAATAAATCAATTTGATTTATGTTCAAATGAAGAATCAGATTCAATTGTAATCCAATTTCACACATTCAATAAGAAATTTCAAAAAGTAAGTCAACTGGAAATGCTTCAAATTGCTGAAAAACAAAAAATATTCTATGAAGGAGAGTTGTTAACCAAAGACTTCAAAATCAAGAAATTGATGAATATTTGGACAGATAATGAGACACCATATCGTTTATTTGATCAGATAAATAAATTAGAAAGTATAGATGATGAAATTAAATTCCAAGAAATTGATGAATTTGAAGTTGATTTCATCAAGGAAATTTCAAAAGAGCTTCATTTGACAGTACAATATTTAAAACATGAACCAGGGTATTTTAATGTTAGAAAATTCAAACAAATCAATGTATCTTGCATCTTGGATAATTTCTTGTTTTTAGGATGTTGGAAAGATGCTAAGAATATAAAATCATTGGAAGCGATGAAAATCACAAGAATTTTGAACGTTACAAATGATATTCACAAAAATCACTCAAATTTCATTGTCAAAAACATTTCAATTTTGGATACCCCAAAAACAAATATTTCAAAATATTTTGATGAATCATTCGATTTTATTGATGACGCTTTGAAAAAAAAAGAAAAAATTTTAGTTCATTGCCATGCAGGTAGATCAAGATCAGCAACTATTGTAATTGCTTATTTGATGAAACATCAACAAATAAGTCTCAAAGAAGCTGTGGAATACGTAAAATTAAAAAGAAAAATTATTCGCCCAAATGACGGATTTATGAAACAACTGAAAACATTTGAACAGAATTATTTTCAATAAAAATTCTCAAAGAGATATAATTTTTATAATTCATCTTTGGATTTTTCGTTTGGCAGAATTCGTTGAGTTAAAATACCATCTATCCAATCAACTATTTGTTGTTTGTTTGTAGAATCACCTTTGAAGTACATTGGAACATGTGGATATTTTGAATTTCTGCTGTAGCTATTCACAATCACAGGATTGTTTGTATTGATACCAGCAGATTCTAAATTTTGAATCATTTGAGGATTTAAAGGTGCATAAGCGAAAAACATTTTACCACTTTTTGCTGAAGCAATTTCTAAAAATTGTAATTTTGTTTTTTGAACATCTTCCAATTTCTTATAATGCACCAAAACAGTATGTAAACCTGAATTGGTATATATTTCAAATAAGTCTTCATTGATCAAAGAAAACAATGGATAACCATTTCTAATAATAAAATCACGTGATTTTTCCAATTCATCTTGATGAATAGAAATTGGTTTTTTTGTTTTTGGGTTATAAAATTGGAGACCTGGAGCTCCATTAATTTCTTCATCTGCTATTTTTTCATCTCTTACAATACCAACAGGTGAGAAATATGACCAAAGAGGATCTTGAAATAATAAATCTCGAAACATTTTATATTCTTTGTCTCCAGTTTCACCTTTTCTGAAATATCCAACTAATTTTTTTTCTTTTGAATTCAAAACATATTGCTTGATATCAGATTTATCTTTTAATAAAACAACCAATGGTCTTGTTTTTTTAACTATCCAATCAGTCAAGGTTTTTGAATCATTTCCAAGTGAATATAATCTGAATGGTTTTCCTCTACGGAATAAAATGATGGTAGGTTGACGTTGAATTTGCATTTTTTCACAATATTTTTTATGTTGTTCATTTTCGTCACATGAAAAATATGTTGGTAATACATCTGTTGATTTTTCAATCGTGTGAATTTCTTTAACACTTATTTCGTATATTTGTTTCATAGTATCACATGTCTTACATTCATTTTTAGTTGATGTGAAGAAAACAACAACGTGTCCGTAGTCTTGTAAATATTCATCAATGGTTTTGGATGTTAAAATTCTTATTTTTGATTTTTTGATTGCAGCTGATGTCAATAATAGTAAAGTTGTCAAAATTAAAACTGAAAAAAAATTTGTTAACTTCATCTTTGTTTTTTTTTGTTTTTAAAATGACCAATGAGATGATGACAAGTGTTGTTAATTCTTGTGCTTCAAAAACAAATTTGTTTCATCATGCAATGACAAGAAATAAGGATTGAGAACTAGTTTCTTTTCCTTTGTTTTTAAATGATAAAGAGAAAAGACTCATTTTCGACTCACCATGATTCAAAGAGAAAAGTACATGGTCCTCAACAACAAAAGTAAAACAAAAAGATTCATCAAGCATACTTTTAAATACCATTGGAAATACCCTTGGAGTGTAGAAAGAAAAAAAATCAAAATTAATTTTTTCACAAATTTGAAAACTTGTTTGATCACTGCCATGACAATAATTTAGATTGAAATCAGGGCGCATAACCAGATTTAGATGAATCAAAAAATTAATAGAAAAATTAAAAAGTTTCAGTGAACAAACAAACTAGTCATTAAATCGGCCATATAATATCATATTTTTCTTATATTGAAATTGGATAATTTATTCAAATTTTTGATATTTCAAAAGAAAATTTTCAAAGAATTCATTGGACCATTTTTATTCAAGCGAAGAGATGAACTACAAGCATTTGTTACAACAAATCAGTGACTTAGAAAACGCTCGTCATTTAGAAAATTTAAAATTAGTTGAAGAGAAAACGAAGAGCAATCGAACTCAACAAGAACTTACAAATGGTTTCGTTCAAAAAAAAAAGACGAAAAAATTTCTAAATTTTTTAAATAGCTTTAAAAGAAATTGATTTTGAAATCAGAAGAGAAAAAGATCTTAAAGATAAAATAGAATCCCAAATCAAACAAAATATGGAAGCTGAAAAGACAGAACGTCAATTGAAACAAGCATTACATGAAATAAAAAAAGAAGAAGAAATTTTTCTTGAACATGATAAAATCCGTGTTTCAAAATTGAATGACCAAATGTAATTTAATTGTTAATTAAAAAATCAGCAAAAATCTTCAAGAAACGACGAAAAAAATTCAAAAGTACATATTTTCAAAATTTATTCATTTCCTTCATTAGAAATTCATCAGAAAGATTAAATTCATGGTTATCTTCATCAAAATCATCCATTCATCAAGTTTCAAAAATCCCTGATCTCAATTTTTTGAAAGAATCAATTAAGAAATATCAAGATCAAAAAACATCTTTAATGAATGATTTATATGTCCCTTGTGCCAATACAAACCCAAACTCAAATCAAAATTCTGATCAAATCTCAGATTCATCAAAAAATGAACGTATTGGTGGTTTGCAAGATGAACTTTTATCATTACAACTTGAACGTCAAAAAAAACTTGAAGAATTATCAAAATCAAATAATTCAAGAAAATTAATTATTGATCAATGTTCTGAAGAAATTGATCAATACAAAAGAAATTATTTTGAACTTGAAGAACTTTTAATAACATTTGAAAGATTAAAAGAAGACAAGGTCTGTGGTGAATGTGTTGAAGAACAACAATAAAAAAAATGAACCAATATATTTTGGATTATCAATTCCATCTTTTATTTTTTTGATCTCAAGTTCTAATTTTGGACAAATAAAAATCGTTAAAATCTTCAATAGATTTTTGTGATCTTAGAAGAATCAAAAATGTCTATGGTACCGAAAGGAATTGAGAATATATATCAAGCTCATAAATCAAGGGTTTGGACTATGGCTTCTATTGATCATCGTCATGTAGCCACAGGATCAGAAGATGGAACAATTAGAATTTGGAATTTCTATCAAGGAATTTGTATTCATATTTTATCTGGTCATCAATTAGCTGTATTTTCAATTATTTCATTAGATGATGGAAAATTACTATCTGCTTCCAAAGATGGAACCATGAAATTATGTAAGAAATCAATATTTTCATAGGTTTATAGGGGATATTTTATCAGGAAGGTGTTGTACTGTTGTCACTGAAAGTTCATCAATTTTAACTCTTTTGAAGTTTGGTAGTTATATCGCTAGTGGATCACATCCATTCATCAAAATTTACAGAATCTCAGATTTGAGTTCATACAAACCACATAAAAATGCTATCGCAACATTGAACGGGCATTCAAATTCTGTTTATTGTTTAGCTAATAGTGAGAAATTCCTGGTGTCCGGTAGTAAAGATTTCAGTATCATAATCTGGGATATTTCTAGTTTTGCGTTTATGAAAAGATTTTTTGGTCATACTAGTACGGTATGTGATGTGACTATTAAAAATGAAACATTAATATCATCAAGTTTAGATTCAACAATTCGAGTTTGGGATACAAGATCTGGTGATTGTTTGAAAGTTCTAAATCAACACAATGGTTGCATTCATTCAATCATTCATCATGATAAATTTTTCATTTCAGCCGGAAGAGATTCCAGAATCATTGGTTGGGATTTGAATAAATTTGGAATATTATTCAATTTCGAAGATCAAAATGCCGTAATTGATGTCATGATGATGGAAAATGGTTGTTTAATTGGAGGATCAGTAGACGGTAATGTTTTGGTTTGGAATATTTCATCCACCATTAGATCAGTATTTCAAATTGAAAACCTTCAATTCATTGCAAATTCAAAAAAATTTTCAGACATTGACATCTTCACTTATGAATAACATTTTTATTTCTTTGGGAAATATGAAAATAATGTGCCTTTAATATTTTTTGATGAAGGTTTGAGATCTAATTTCTTCTTCTTTGTTACAGATGATTTTTTGGTTGTGATTTCTAATTTTCTTTTAGTTTTCTCTGGTGGATTTGATAATGCTTTCACAATAGATTTCGAAGATTCTAAAGTTTCATCATTTATTTGTTTTGTTGGTTCTTTTTGAATTTCTTCTTCTTCTGTTAAATCAACAATTGAAACATCCAAGTTTTGTGAATCTTTTTCAATTGTTTGTGATTTCTGAGAATTTGTTTTTTCCATTTCTTTATGGACAGTTTTAGGTTTAAAATATAAATCTAATGATTTTTGATTTGAAAACTTTTCATTTGTCATTTCCCATTTTGCATTCAATTCTCCATCTAATGCCTCACCAACAACATCTAATTTATTTTTTATGCTTTTCCAAATGTATTCATCCATTGTTTTCTTTGCAATCAAATATCTAATATCAACATCTGATTCTTGTCCAATACGATGAACACGATCTATTTTGTTGTTTTTAAATTGAAATTAAATCATACCTTCTGCTTGTGATAACATTCCTGGAGTCCAATGTAGTTCAGCAAAAAATACAGTTGCACAAGGTGTAAAAGATAAACCAGTACCGGCGACAGTTATACTTAATAAAGCAACTTGACAAGATTCAGTTCCACGAAAATGAATTGATTTTTCAATTCTATCATTTGATTTAGTATTTCCATCAATTCGAATGTAATCAACTTTGCTCTTGTGAAATTAAATAGGTTAATATGTTATCAGTGTTCATACTTTTTTCAATTCTGTTTCTAATCCATCCATCACTGCAATATGATGAGCAAATAATAAGAATTTTGTTCCTTTTTTAATTTCACTTGAAAGAAATGCTTTTAAAGAATTCAACTTTAAAATTCCTGTTTTTTGCCACAGTTGAATAAAAGAAGATTCATTTTTTGCTTCTTGTAATTCATTTAAGTCTTCCTTTTTCAAATTTAATTCAACTATTTTTCTTGATTTCTTTGGAAATTCACTCAATACATCCTTCTTTAAACGTCTAATCATTAAAGAATTTGATAATAATGAATTCAATTCTGTTAAATTAGCAGCACCTGAATAATCAACACCGTATTGTCCCTTTAAAAAGTCACAATTGAATCAAAATTCAAACTTTTTTCATTTCACAATATCTCTTTCCGAATGCACTTTTATTCAATTTATGAAATTTCAATGCTTTTATTTGTGTGAAAAGTTCAATTGGTTTTGATGGACTTGCAGTTCCTGACAACAAAATTGCTCTTTTTGAATTTTTGATAATCGGACAGATACTTGATGTTCTCTTTGCTTTATCATCTTTTAAAGAATGACTTTCATCACATAAAACAACTTTAAATTTCTTTTTTGAAAGCTTTGATAACATAGGTTCTCTTGAAGCCAATGAGTATGAGACTATATTTATAAGACCACGAATTTCATCTGTTCCTTTAGATACTACATTTATCACACAATCTTCATCTTCTATCTCCCATTTTTGAAGTTCCTTTATTTCAATTTTAAAAAAAAAAACTCACTTTTTTCCAATTGTTTCTGAGAGCAGATGGACATAGAATTAACAATGGCCATTCACCAAAATAATATTTACATATAGCCTGATATTTTTAATATTATACATTCAATTTTCTTACTATTGCTTGTCTGGGATTTGTTAAATAAAAAAAATTTGTTACAAGGATTTTCCTAAGCCCATTTCTAAATAATTCAAAATTTAAATCTATTTTTACCATCACCTATGAATACTCTTCCACCATTTTGAATTGCAAATCTTTAAAATATTTCAATTTTTTGTTTAAATTACTCAATTCCTTCTTTTTGAAATCCAAGTAATTTTGATGAAATATTTTCCGGAATTAAACCCCATTTCATAGTTTCTTTATCAGTAACTTTATCCTTTAAAATGTCAAAAACGAAATTCGGAATTTCTTCAAATCCAAATTTTGTCTTTTTTATGAGACTTGAAAATTTAGTGTATTGTTGAAGTGGAATATAAAAAATACAAGTTCCATCATCTGTTTTTAAGTTATTTTTTTGTTGTATTTTTTACCATATTTATATTCTAAATTTGAGATATGAGGTTTCATTTGATTGTAGAAATGTTCATTTTGTTTTTTTGATTTTATTTGAATCCAGTGATCTATTTTTTCATCTTTTATATTTTTTGGAAGTAATTTAGTGGAAATTACTTGTGTTTCTAATTGTATGGTCACAGGTTTTTCTGGTTCTTTTGAAAATTTTGAGAATTTTGGTTTTTTGTCTTCTGTCCATGTAAAGAAATCACATTTTTGATTTTTACACCCATAAAAATGTCTTCCTTGATTTTTTCCTTCTTTTTTGACCACACGAAACACTGCTTCTTCATTGCATTTGCACTGCATTTTTATTGGTAGAATAATTCAAAAATTTGGAGGCAAAATGATTATCAGTAACTTTTATGTAGGACACATGAAGACTTAAAATTTAGAACAAAGCACAAGACTATGTATTCAATTTTAAAGGTTGATTAGGAATCAAAACATTCACAAATTTTATTGTTTTATTATTTTTTTGTCGTTTGCAAAGTGATGACCTACGTTTCTTTTTCAACTGTCAGAAGCAATTCAAGAAAATTCAATAAGAATATAATATTTTTTTAATTTTACTTTTGAGGTTTTTAATTTCATCTTCTTTGTTATTGAAGAAGGATTAAAACTTGAACTATACGTTCAAATCGGTTTGATTCTTTGGTTTACACAGACTTGCTTCATATATTTCTCTTTTAATTGATTTTAAACACGTTTGAGCAACTTGTTTTCGTTCTACATATTTAACAAATTCTAAAGTAAAGTTTATTTAAGAAATTCAACTTGATGAAATTTTATTTAGGACAAAAAAACTATTGTTATTGAGAATTTAATTGGAGAGAAAAATATAAGATGTGTACTCGAAATATAATTCTGTTTTTCACTTGACTTTAATTTTTTTCTTTACATAACATTTTAGCAGAAAAACCCTTATTCTGATAACTTGTGAATTCCCGAAAATGATTTTTATGAAGGCATGAGTTAACCTTGGTAGTTAGACTAAAACTGTGCAGAAAATCGGCAATTCATTGGTCAATATTTCGGCCATTTATTGGTCAGTATTTCTGTAGTTCTGAATCTCGATTGGTCAAATCAATATAGTGTTGAGCTTGATTTATTCTCCAAATAAGTGTAATTTTCATTCTGTTTGATCCGGTTGGTAGGTTGCCTAAAACAACTGTTTTGATTGGTCGGAATTTCTACCAATAGAAATGCTATACTCGTTCTACTGCAACGATGACTTGACAGAATCATTATTTGGTGGTAATAATGATACAGAATCCGTAGATCTCAAGAAAGAAGAAAAGGAGCTTCTTGTTAAGAAAGAACAAAAAAAGGTTCTTGTAGAAGTTTGCGAAGCTTCTGATTTACAACTACGCAACTCAATACTCAGACCGAATCCTTATGTCAAATTTTATGTGAACCAAAAAGCTGTTTTCAAAACAAAAGTAAAGTCCAGTACGTTGTATCCTCAATGGTTTGAAAGAGAACAAATTTGGTAAAAAATTTATCCGAAGATTAAGTTATAGGTTTTCAGAACATGACACTTTATACGTTGAAGTTTGGGCAACAAGATCTTTAAAAGGAGATGTTAATTTTGGAAATTTAAGAATACCATTAAATTCACTTGCTTTAACACAAGACGAGCCAAGAGAGGTTTCCCATTGTTTTTTTTAATCTTTTTTAGATTTGGTTTTATTTATTGAATGGCCACCCTGAAGAAAAAATAAAATTAAACTTTACAGCACTTAACTACTCATCATTAGATTCAGAAACAGTTAGAAGAGAGAAAAACTTTTTGGCTGCTCAAGAAAAACAAAAAACCAAATTCCAAAAATCTCAAGAAGTTGGTTTGAAGGACAACGAAAAAGTTAAAGTATATTTTATGATTTTAAGTTCATTTGATGATGTAAAATATTCAATTTCCAAGGAAATATATGATGTTGAAAAGGAACGCCTCACCTCCTACGAAAAAACAATATCATCAATGTTCAGCTCATTATATGATCGTTTATCAAAAGAAAGAACATATCAAGTGAATATATTTAATGACGCTCAAAATATGGATTATAAAATGAAATATGGTGTAGATAAAGTTTTACTTCAAACAATAGACGAAATAGCTGTTGAATTGGCAAAAGTAATTCTCCTTGATATTTCTAACAAAACGAAAGTTGAAAATTTTTCAACACCAATCAGTTGATGCTCTCGAAATTTTGGCTGGTGTGGAAAATAGATGGCACGTTCCAAAAGTATCTGATTTTCTCAATTCTTTGTCAACACAAAACTCTATTTTTTCTTATTTCAAATTCAAAAGTGTTCAAATCCATCAACCAAGAAAACAATACAACTCAAACAAATATTTACCAAATGATTTGTATGAAGAAGTTGTTGCCATGTTTTTTTCGTAATTCTTCAAATTTTTAACTTCTATCAGTTGGATTTGTTACGAGGTAAATAAAATATTAACTAATCCAATTTCAAAAGCACCGACCAAGATGGATGTGGAATAGAGTATTCAACTCAGATTATGATAAAAGATTATTAGGTTATGGAGATTGGGTCATTGCCAATGAAATACATTTGGAAAAGTATCAAGTCAATTTTCACTGTACTTTTGCTTTAAGTGAAGAATATGGAACTGTTGTATGTGCTGTAAGACATTTTTTATTTATTCATTTTTAATCAGGTGAGAGGAACTGAGTTCAACAAAAGTGAAATTTTTCTTAAATTAATAATCTTTAGCTGATCGAAAATTAGAAACATTGAAAGGATGGATTGCCAATTTGTATGCATCTCTAGTAGATTTTCCATTTCCAAGAAACTCAAAAACAAAAGTTCATAAAGTAAATCAATTCGATTCGTCTAAAAAATGAAAAGGGATTTTATGATCAGTACATCAACTGTAGTGAAGAAGTAGAAAAGCAAATGGAACAATATTTGAAAATGGGTTTTCGAGTTGTAATGACAGGGTAAAAACTTAAAATTCACTCAAAAAAAAAAGACATTCTCAAGGAGCATCTGTGGCTACAATAATGGCTGCTCATATTGGTTTTAAGTTTCCAGAATATAAAAAACAAATGCAGTTAATTACATTTGGTTCTCCAAAAGTGGGTAATTATGATTTTGCAGATTTTGTAGATACAACATATCCAGAAGCTAAAAGGTATTTTTTTTTGAATTAAATTTAACATTTAGATTTGTTACAAAATTGAATATTGAAGATTACATTACAACTACTCCACCATCATTTTTAGGATTTGTTCATCTTGGAAAACCTCATTATGTCAATGCGAATAAGAAATGGATGGGAAACCCGAATCCAATTCCTGGAATTTCTTATCAATCAGATGTCGAATATCGTTCAACTTTAGAAGGTTTTTTAATACACTTTCAGCAAGTTTACATGGATGGAATTTTAGAATCAAAAAACTATGTAGAATAAATATTTTTGTAAAAGAACTGGTGTTTTTTTGGTCAAGATTAATGATCAAGTCCAACTTTTTTGTTTAATGATATTTATTTACCATTTTTTCATGTTGTGGATATCCAAAATCTCTTAAAGATAAATTAACTCCTTTGACAAAAATTTTTTCATTTGTTTTAACTTGATAAAGAGTGATCAATGATTGGTTGGAAATTGATTGGTTAAAAGTTTAAAGAACCAAGTGATTTATCATCAAACTGAGAAAATTTTTAAAATATTGTTTAGTTATGGAATATGTTGAAGGTGGTGATTTATCAAAAAATTCAACACAGTAGATGTTTGAAAAAAAAAAACTAAAAAAATGAATCAGGACTATTTGAGACTTCTCGAGCAAATATGTTCAAGTCTAGATTATTTACATTCACAAAGTAACATTCGTGATATCAAACCTCAAAATATTTTATTAACCAGAAAGCGACATTTATGCAGGATAATTGTCCGATGATGTTTGAAATTTGAGATAATGGTTTGCAAATGGATTCAAAAGACAGAAAAACATGTAAGGAAATTTTGATGTTCATACAATCTTATGAATAACAGACATTATTAAGAAATTTAAAGTTTCTACGGTGTACTAATTCTCAAATGATCAAAGGAAACGCATATGCTCAATTTTTACTGGGATTCTTTTTTCAACAAAGTGCAGGAGTAAAAACTGATTCGACCAAAGCAGTTAAATACTATAAACTTTCTTCAGAAAAAGGCAACTCAAATGCTCAAAATAACTTGGGGATTTGATATAAAAATGGTATTGGAATTGAGAAGAATTTTGAAAAAGCTATTAAGCACTATAAACTTTTTGCCGACCAAAGAAACCCATATGCACAAATTAGCTTGGGTATTGTTATCAAATTGGATTAGGTTTTGAATTAGACTTGAAAAAATCAGTTGATTATTTCAAATTATCTGCTGCACAAGGAAATTCGTTTGGACCAAATAATTTGGGATATTCTTAGATTGTCAGCAGAGCAAGGTATTGAAAACGTCAAACAAGCTTAGAAAATGATGAAAGAATAATTCATTACTATTGGCAGAACAGATAGACCAATGAATTATCAAGAATTCCGAGGATGATGAAAAAATATGCAAAGTGTGTGGCGGGAAGTTGTGTATAAATAAATTTATTTACAAAAAGGGGGAAATTCAAAACCTGACGGTTTCTCTTGCTTGAGCTATTTAATAACTCCAATCTAATTGAAACATTAATTTATTACTTTAATTTACAATTACCACTTTACCAATTTGATTGTAAAAAAAAGGAATAAGATAAAGAACTGGTAAAATGGTACGGTGGTTTTTGGAATTTTATAAAATTTTGAAAAAATGGTTAATTTTACATGGAAGGATTCAGAGGTCCGACCACATAACCGGAAAATAAAAATTAGTAAAATTGAATTGGTGGTAAAATGGTAAGGTGGTTTTTGGAAAATCTGAAACTTTTAAAAAATGGTCAATTTTACAGGAAAAGATTTTAAGGTCCGACCAACCTACCACATGACCAGAAATAAAAAAAATGGTAACTGAATGTCGGCAACAACTACTGGGGGTGTGGCAATGAATGTCAACAACAAAAATTTTCGGAAAAATATTATCCAACAGAAATGAAGGAAAATTGAAACTCGAGTTTGAAAAAACAACCAATCAAATTAATTTTTTACTTTCAAACAAGAAAATATTTATTTTTTTTTATCACTTTTGCAATAATATTCCTTGAAAAATTCAAATATTTTTGAAAAAGTGTTTGTCCAAAGATCTCTATTTACAAACATACTTTTGATGTCGACAACCTCCAATTTTTTTGTTGACATTATTGCATTGTAATGAAAATGAAATAATTATTGTCAAGTTTACATGGACTATTATTTGCTTTGTTTTGTTCTTGTTCAAAAGAATCATCCAATATTCCACTTAAAGTTACTTGTCCATCAATGGTGGTTTTGAGTTTGCATTCAATTCGAAATAAACTTGAATCATGAGGAAAAATAATTAAAGAATCTTGGTGTGAGTCTTGTTTTCCAATATAAAGAGCAATAAAATCATTCGATATGTCAGAAGTATTAGTGGATCTTCTCAAAACAACTTTTTTAAGATCTTTCACTT